>JAPTYQ010014584.1:0-12432 GCA_029814465.1 Ostorhinchus cyanosoma
TGTGTGTGTGTGTGTGTGTGTGTGTGTGTGTGTGTGTGTGTGTGTGTGTGTGTGTGTGTGTGTGTGTGGGCATGTGTGAAAGCGAGTGTGTCTGAGTAAGTCCAAATGTTATCATGTAGAGACTCATCTGATACGACAGCCCTCCCCCACAAGCAGCTGTGTGCATGTTTGTGCGCTTGTACCAGTCTTGATGCATAACAATGGTATTTGCATGATTCAATTTGTTATCAACGTCCTATACATTTGCATAGACACACACACACACACGCACACACACACAGACAGACACACACATTTTCTGTCCTGTCATTATCTGCTCTGCTCTACCATGCTGCCACGCTACACAGACTAATCACAGGGCATGCATGGCTCAGCTCAAGGCTACACTCACTGCTCTCTATAAATCACCAATGTTGTTGAAGGTATTTTCTCAGGCCGTGTTCTTGCCTTCACCAGGAACTTGCCACGTGGACGGGAAAAACCCTTAAGATCGGTGTGTAGGCAACAGCTACACACACACGGCTCAGGCTGCTTCGAAATGATGTCCAAATTAATGCTAATAAGTTTAGAGTCACACTGTCATGCACAAAAACCTGCAAGTATCTACAAACTGGATCCAAATAAATCTACATAAACTCTATATTGCTGCTAGATGTAATTGGTACTTTACATTTGTGCCTATTTTAAGGATCTGGGGAGGTTCTCTTTTCCGTTTCTGTAAATCTACAGCTGTTAGAGCCCAGCTATAGGGTTCATTACTAAAAGTGAAACAAATTCTTGGCTCAGAGACAGGATCACCACACACTACTGTCATCACAAGCTCTGAAACAAAGATATGGCTTGTTTTATGAATATATACGACAGTAATAAGGCGCTTTGGGTGGCTTGCTCAGCCCACAACTTTAGAGGTGTAACCTGTTTATGACACATATAATCCCAAGTAAAATTCATAAACATTCTTTATTTTTGACTGATATTATCCACTGCCTTTGAGCCTGAGCTCTTTAGGCTGTTTGCTACAGCAACTGGAGTTGTAAATATTCATGAGCATATGTGCAGACCGAGGAGATCAATGGTTATATCCATGAAAATTGGATCCTGAAACAGCATGTTGACTTTCAGACCTGGCTGCGCCTCTGCACAGAGATAACAACAAGGAAGCAGCAGGTGACCGGCGGAAAGGGTTCAGATAAGTCAAGGGTAAACAAATGCTCACTTTTTGCACCAACAAAGAGGCGACATAAGGTTATTATCGGCCATAGCCAACATCCATTTAAAAGGACCCGCATCCTGTTTTCTCAATCAGCTTGTTCACATAATCTTTTCCAAACACATTATCTTACACAGTTTTAGTTGTTTAACAAAAGAGATTTCTCTGTTTGAGATTCAGTCTGAGGAAAAGATGCACAACGGCCAGAATTGTTGCCATGGTACAAAGAATATGGAATAATTCATTTGATATGAATTATTACACTTTGAAACTGAATTGAACTGAGTTTTTCAAGGTCATTTCTTCAGCTCTTTTTATTTTATTGCTTATATATTCACTACAAGACTCAATCTAACAAGTGAATATGAAAGCAACAAAAACTAAAAATAACAATTCAAAGTAAAAGCACACTTTATTTCCCCCATTTTCTCCTTGTGTTAATGGTTCATGGTGAACACGAATGCAATGGCGTTTCATAATAATGGACTTTTTAGAGACATAATAAAAACACTAAAAAAAAAAAAGCAATAAAAAAGATGGACAGTTCTGTAAAAATCTGTATCAACATACCACTTCTTGTTTAAATTTTGTTTTGAGTCTACTTTTAAGTATTATTTGAGTACAAATCTTCTCCATAAAATTCATATTAAAAATCACTTAGTTTGAATCGGAAATAATGCATTAAAACACAACAGTGACGAAGCAAAACAGGCTTCGAAAGTGCACGTTTTATTGTACATTTAAAAACCCTTCAGGCTTTCACTTCGCTGTGGGAAACCACTGCTTGACTGTAAAATACTGAATTCTAAACAAAGAACAAACACAAATAGATACTGACTCTCAGACTGGAGTTTATTAGGTGGTGAAACTATTGATGTCCCAATCTGGAGGTTTTTCGCTTCCGATTCGATATAGTTTTTTCAGATTGGATTAATTTTGCCAAATACTGATCTGAAACCAACTCTTTACAATGAAATGTTGATTTAAATTTGGAGTCATTATTCATTATTTATCATGCTATTATTTTACGTGGGCTGAATGTTGAAACGGGTCAAATAATTCCACAAAAGCCTCACGAGTTAAAAAAAAATCTGACTCGTGCTTCACTACCCAACCATAAAGTGAAAGTGAAACTTAATAAACGCTTTACGAATTCCTCTAAGCCTCCACTCCGACTGTTGTGCAGCTAATTTTAATTTTCCCTACATTTGTAAACTTTAATTTGAGGGCGTGTGATGCATGAGTTATGAGAACCTGAGTCAAGATTTTCTTTTTTATTCCTCTTTAGGCATGAAAAAAAAAAAATGCATTGAAATATTTTTACGGATTTATTTTTCACGGAGTTCAGAAATTAGCGATTGATTTACACTTTATACAGCCAGTGATACATGGCGTCCAATTTAGCGGATTTAAGCGGATTAATTGCACATTTCTTCTGGTATAAAATAAATATCTGGAATTTTTAACAGTGATATTAATCCTTAATGTTACTTGATGCTTTATATTTGTTTTATATCGATATACCAGGGATGTTCTGCATTTCTGACTTCCTGTCGGCCATCTTGGTTATGAGTAAAGAACCATGAAGGGCCGATAGGTGTCAGCGTACAGGATGATGCACAAACATCCACTGTGTCGGCTGATTTGGAACTAAAACAACCAAACCTGAGAATATACCAGACTACAGCTTTGGATTGACTGTCCACTGTAGTGAGCACTGTGCATGAAAGGGTTAAACCTTCCAGAACTGGGCCCGGATCGGTACAATCTCAGAACTAAATCTGATCTGATCTTCTAAAAAAATACCAGATCGGCCGCTGATACCGATCTGCAGATGGGATCGGGACGTCCCAGTGGGTGAAACCAGTAGAAACACCGAACCCGAGCCTTTCTGTATCCTGGAAGTGCTGCTCTTTTCCACACCTGCACACTCAAACGCTTCAAACTTTCAGTCCTTATACCTGTTTTCAATCTGAAACTCAAAACAGTGTTAAAATTACACTTGAATAAACAGTTAATGACTACCATTCTTTCATCCTACCCTTTTTTTTTAAGCTTCTTTGTGTGTAGTTTTTCCACGCATTCCTTATAATGTGTGAAAAAACGAGGCACTAAGACCACTTAATGCCTCCGAATAAAAATAAAACTAAAGCTGCTTACGCTCTATAATAAAAACCATTAGTGTTGGTGGAGTTTTTCTAAACCTATAACAACTCCACCAACACTAATGATAAGAGTTGTTTAGTGTTTCATTGCTTTAATTTCCACTGCGCAGCTACTGTCATCAAAAACCTCTGATAAACCCACTTAAAGCTAAAAGTGTGGCGCCAAATGGAAAACAAACAACATTTGACAGTAGTCTGAGTGCAGATTGGAATGCTTTAAATGCCCACTCACACACAGATAACGTACCTGCCAGGTTTATTGATGTACTTGTGTAGCCGGGCTTTGACTTCGTCGTAGGTTAAGAACGCCATGTAACCTGGGTGTGTTACCGCCAGGAAGTTCCAGTTCCTCAGAATCGATCCCCAAGGCTGAAAAAAAAAAAAAAAGAGCACGGGTGCAGTGTAACTAAACACATTACTATGCCTTGTACATTAATGTTTCATGTTACCGTCCTAAGTAAAGCAGAGTTGGTGCTTCTGAAAACAAATATGTTCACTTGGCCGGACAGGATTCTCCGGCTGCTGCCAAATGCACAAATGATAAATTGAATGGGAAAAGTATAGAGGCCAAGCTTCAGATACGAGTCCAGCTCGGCAACGAGGAGTTTGGGAAGCAGCTCATGCAGCGCAGCCAGTTGTGTTTTGGCTTTGTTGTTTGTGGTTTTCTGTAGAACAGGATTAGACGAGTGCCAAAGCATTTAATGTGGCAGAAAACGAGCTAGCTTTGCATAAGAGTCCGTTTGCTCGATTATTCGTCCGGAAAGACTGTAAAAAAATGGTGCTTTATTTGAAATATGTGCAAATATAGCAGAGTTTTACACCTGACTACAAAGCACACATTGAAGAGAAAACAACAATTTAGCATCTGTAACGTTTTACTCCATAAAGACCCAGTTTCTCTATATTTATCACTATTTATTATAACATCATCCTCTGTTTTGGAACTGGAAATCAGGTGTTTTCCTATATTATTTTACTAATCATGTCAATGTTCATAAAAGCTCAAATTAAAGTTGAAGGTCATTGAAACAAAAACTGAGAAAAAGTGACTTTTTCCATAAAATCGCTCATGAACTGAACATAAACCCAGTGTTTCCATCCACTGTCATTGATCCAAATCCACCGGTTTTACTGGTGAATCGATGTTGTAGAAGATGACGGTGTTTCCATGGCAACTACCGAGCCAAAGGGTCAAAAATCAGTTCTTTTATCTCACTGAACAGTTCCTCTTTAAGCGATTATATCTTATTTTAATTGTGATGAGATATTTGGACTAGAAATGAGAAAAATACATTTGATAAGATTTGGAATTTTTTTTCCCAGTGTATACTTTTGATCAAAATTATTAAAAGTTAATATAATCTAAATAAATTGTGAGTCCCCATCAAGTGTATTTAGTTTTTTAAATGCCTCTGGACATTGAATCGAATGCTTTTTAATGCCATTTAAGGTGTTTCCACGGTAACAACAGAACCTCTTAACGTCCAAATGGGTCATGAAAAGATAATAAACTGCATTTTACACCACTTATTTACTGATATTGATAAGATTAATGCATCAACAGGTTGACTTTGGTGGCTGTTTGGGTCTTAATGGGTTAATGATCATTTCACTCTGATTCATGGGCATTTTTTTTTTTTTTTTTCATGTGTGTGTGTAACAGTCACACTTGTTGCTAAATTCTCTGCAAGTAAAACAGCATTAGTACTGACAGAAGGGCTGTTTCTATCAGATGTCTACATTCAAAGCGTACAGCTGTAAAGAGCTGAGGGGCTTTGTGTTGAAGCGGCGCTGCCAGTTGGCCGCGTACTGGAACCAGGAGCCACAACGTTCACCTCCATCGCGCCTGTTAGCCGAAGCTCACCGGGGACAGCGATCTGCCGCCCTCACTGTGAAGCTGGTTTGGCAGAAGAAAAAAAAAAAAAAAAAAAAACAGCCATGGAAACTGGAATGAGTGGACTTTGGTGAGGCCCCACCACTCAAACTGTCAGTTTGTTGATTTGAGCAGTAAACTGGATGGAGGCCCGGCCCAAAAGAGGCAGAAGGAAAAATACTGAGTAATGAGAAGGACTGGAAGCAAGAAATAGCATCTTCTCACTGTGTTCTTCAAGGTCTGGAACAGTGCATTAAATAACTAACACATTTTCACTTCATTATATAACAGCGCCTGTTTTTTCTACTGACAAACGTGTGAAGGGAACATCTCATCAATGTCCCCTCACTGATAATATTCCAGTTTTAGAAGCATATTGAAGAAGCAGAACGTCTTTCTAGGTGTTTTTTTTTTTTTTTTTTGTAGATATAACAAATAAAAGACAGTGAGTCAATAATCTCTCGGGTCTCGAATGTCCACGTCTGCATGAACACTGAGTGGACCTGCTTTGTTTGGTACCAAGAAGTAACGGTACTAATGTAAGGAATGATGGGGGGTTTGCATCAGCGCACACAGTTGAGGAAAAAATTATTAGACCGCCCCTTTTATTCTTCAATTTCTTGTTCATTTTAATGCCTGGTTCAACTAAAGGTACATTTGTTTTGGAAAAATTGAATGAAAACAACAGAAATAGTTCATAGTAGTTGAATTTCAGAGCTGATATCGATCCATTTAACATGTTTATCTTGATAAAAACCAAACTCACTTCAGTTCTTAAATCAGTATTTTTATCATTGTTCTGACAAAAACAGTGCTTTTATTTATTCCATGTTTTGTTTTCTGTCTGTTTTAGTCACATGATCCACACAGGAGTTAGCACTGGATTGCACGACCATTATTTCTGATGACTTTGGATGGTCTAATAATTTTTTCCGCCTTACTTTCATTAACCTTGATTTCTTTTTTTTTTTTTTTACATTATGAACATTTTCTCTTATGTCCTCCAATAACACACTATGTTGAAAATGTGAATTTCAGAGTATTTCTATGATTGGCTTATAAAGGGTTAATGCCACTAAGTATTAGGCAGTTTGTATTTATGCAGCCCAACAGAACAGGCTGCAAATTAGCCTGAAGTTCCCTTTACAATCTGCACAATGCTGTCCACATATTGCTCGAGTAACAGCAGTGGGTTTTTTTTTTTTTTTGCAGAAGATGCAAGACTTGAGCTCAACAGTAAAACATGTTTTTGCACAATCACTGACAGACAGATCCATCCAGAAAGAATCGCAGCACATTTCCAGCACTTCTGACTTTATCCTAAGAGGATTGTAGTATATCACCAGGCTTTGTCACTGAGTTTGGCACATTTTCCTCCTTTGTTCACCGAGTCATTCTCACCTCCACGGGGACCGTCTGATCCTTCCCCTACCTCCCACCAGAATTCCCAACCGGTGAATCAACCGGGCCAGGGGCATGGGTTTTACCACAGGGGGGCCGGCTTTGACTGACACACCGGTTACGCCAACGTGGAGGTGGCTGCATTCAACAGAAACTCCTACCCACAACACTATCTGCTTCAGGAGACCATTAGCAGTATTTAGCAATGAGTTCATGAGATCTTTTCTTCAACTTTTATTCCCTGAAAAGAAAGAAAAAAAAAAAAAAAAAGCTATTGTGACCCTGATCCTGACAGAATATTCTTTAAGGGTTCAGAGTCTCATTTTTCATGTCAGGGCTAAGCATGCAAAACACAAAGGTTCTGCCAAAGTAAAACATCGATTTAAGGCCCCGACGCCCACACACCATCTTGAAGCCACATGGGCCAGTAATCTGTCAACAGGAGGCAGCTCAAGCCGCACACATCCAAAAACCTCCACCAAGAACCAAAATAGAAGTAAAAAATAATCAAACAGGACAAACAGTTTCTCCGTTTTCTTTGCTCCTCTGCTGTAAACGTATGAAACCCACAGCTAAAGCACTTTTGATCATGCATCTTTTCCTGTGGAACACTGCACTGGTCTCTGTGCATTTTGATGTGAGGTAATTGGTGAGAAAAAGCAGCGGCGCCATCAGCTGTGAGCAAACACACAAATATGACTTTTACCTTTTGAAAACACGTTCGGCAAAAAGAGCAGAACAGGGGACAGATTTTCTTTCATCCAAGCGTATCGTAACATTTCTCAGGTCGGTAATGACTTAAGTCAAACTCCCTGGCGTTAAAGTTTACTTTTTTCAACTTACATAAATCTATATGAGAAAACGCAAATCACAGATTGTTTTTCCAACCTTTTTTTGACTCGTGACTCCATTTTAGCATCACAAATTTCAAAACATTCAAAACAGAGACTTTTCTTTTTTGTTGCTTAAATGTATTTGTTTTTGAACATGTAATAGTTTGCTATACTACGCTTCAAATAAACATTAATTTTAGATGATATTTAGTCTATATAATGTATATTATTATTCTGGACAGAAGCAGAAAAGCCAGGTGTAGATTACTGCACAAAGGGAGAATTAGATTTTCCTTAATCAGAATATGTACAGTCAGTCCAGCTTGGATTTACAAGGAGACAATTAATACTGAACAAACAAGAACTAAACTCTGAATTATGAAAGAGCTGCAGCATCTGAAACCGACCACAGTGAACATGTGACACAGAAACAGAACCACAGTGGCCCATGGGATAAATCTGGGAAGTGCAAAATTCACACTGAAGATAGTAACAGTTAAGGGTGTTGAACTCATTTTAGTTCAGGTTCCACATACAGACCAATATGATCTAAAGTAAAAGAACAGAATAACCTAAAATCAGTGACAACTCCATTTTCCCAGGTTCTAGGTTCAACTGTTGAACCTCACAGAACTACCAAGAAGAACAATGACCTGGACAAATGAGAAATTGAACGAGAAACTGGTCTTATTTTTGTTCCAAACTCCAAATATTTACAATATTATGCTTGATACCAAGTGTTTGTGTAACATTGTGTGTAATGCACATGTATAACTGATAAGATGAGTTATAATACTGTTAAAACTGCACTTATTTTTCTTACAAATTACATTTTTTTCAGGTTATTCGGATGTTTTTTGTACAAGGATTTTGATGATTTACTGTTTTTTATTGCACTTAAACAAAGAGAAAAAGTTGTCATTATTTATAAGTTATGATGCAGTTCCTGGTCTGAACCACTGGAGTTCCACCTGGGGCTGAATGTGGCCCCTGGAAACTTGGAGCCGATTACCTAAAATGTTCAATTGTTGGTTGAACGGGACAGAGCAGTACAGCCAACAACCTGGAGGGGGCGGGGCCTGAAGTGGCTCATTTGCATTTAAAGGGCCAGCGCTCCAAACCACCTTTCTGGTGTCATTACTCAGAAATAGTGTTAAAGATGGACCTGTGGAGTTGAATGAATGAAGAACTCAGACCCAAGCAGAGCATTTACAGTTTATGTAGACCACAGGGAAATGTTTGAAAATTAATTCCATTTAAAAAAGCTAAATATCGCTCCTTTAATAAATATCCCAGATTTTTGTATCATATGTTAAGAGTTTAGATCCATAATTTACACGTCAACCCCACATTTCTCATCTAGACCATCAGTGTGTAGTGCTCACTCAAACAGGGTTTGGGTGTATTTTTCAAAGGTACAGATGTAAAATGTCTTGCTTGTTTTGTTGGAGGGTTTTGTGGTTGGTGTGTAGAGTTTTGCAAAAATAGTTGATAGTTTCAAAGATCTTGACTGCAGGAAAAAAAATGGTAATATTCTTTGCAAAGTGCTGAACAGTTGAGTTCCATCTAGTTGTTACCACATACAGTGAGTAGCACTCCATCTTCAAAGCATCCTCCTGTTTTCATGAATTTTGATGTTCTGTCCTGCGGGCTTCAGTGTGACAAATCTTTATGACACATTACAAAAATAAAACACCACATCTGTTTTCATGTCAAAGTAGGTCACTTCGAGCCAGAGTTTTGACAGTATGGGACTAATGTGTAGCATGAAACAGTCCACTCAAAAGCAAAAAAAAAGAAAAAAAACCATAACATACACTGTTTTGACCTTGTTATTTTATTTGACCAACCTGAAAAAGCCGCGTGAAGATGTCGAACTCAAACACGGAAATGTAGTCGTTGCAGGTGAGGTCGATGGTGGATTTGAGGGCCATGGCCTCCAGGCCTGAGCTAATGTGATGCACTTCGTGAAGGCACTGACGGAAGACTTTCCATGGCACTATTGTCCTGCAAAACAATAAGAAATCCAGTCAGAAACCCATGTATGACAACAACATCTCATTAATTATTGCAGTAATCAGTGGGAACATTCATCACTATCCTGAAAGTTTTTCTAAACTCAGTTTTGTGGCAGCTCATGCAGTCGTTTCCACACTTACTCACTGCTTTCTCCATTTTCCCTTCAGCAGTTTATACATAATTTAGCAAAAAAAAAAAGGTGATTGGGATGAGGAATGCACTTGTAGATTCCACAGTGAGTGGATTTGGATTATTTCAATGTGTTAATGGTGATGACGAGGCCTGTCACATTATTACATAATCAGCTTAATGCAAATATTGGAGCCATAACCAAAATTAATTTGCATAATTTTGATAATCGTGTCCATTCACATGTATAAAAACAACTGAATAAAACAGAATGGAAATGTCTGTTTCCACATACTTTTCAGTACCAGCTATTTCAGACTTCAGCAACAGGGTTTGAATATTTATACATTTATAACTACATTATAAATATCAACTACTTTTAGTGTAGAAAAAGAAAATTACATGACATTTATTTCTGTGACGACTAATCATCTACTAATATTTCCTTCTTGTGATGATGACCTTATAATATCAGTTCTGACTTTAATGAATATCTTTCTGGCGTCTATTATTTGTTCCATTTGATATTTTCTATTCTTTCTTAACATTATATGAATCAGAGTTCAATCACTTGATTATAACATTTAACACCAACTATTACTAATGTGTGTGAAGAATAATGCTAAGTAACTCTGTCAGTGTATTTCTAATTTTACTTGAAACGTCTAATATTTAGTGTTACTGACAAATTGTATTAAACTGCATGTGTTAAATGTCATTAAATTTGCCCTTTGATTTGATACGATCATGGAAACAGACCAAAATGAAAGCACCTCTTGGTAATATCATTTCTACCAAATGTCAAATTACCAAATGTATGCAGTGTCTGTCTGAGATGAACAACCCATGTGGCCTTTCTGGTCTGCTGATGAGATCAAACACTGAGTTAATGTCACACCACTCTATCTTACTTCCTGACATAGTTAAAAGCTTCCACTGCAGCAGCAGCAGAACAAAACTACAGTATAATACCAGACTGCTGCTAGGCAGCATCATGGACTCATTAAATTAGAAAAGACCGCTGCATAGAGATTAGTTTATAGCTCTAACCTGAAGTCTTACTGGAAAAACAGCATGTGTTTTTATGTATAAGTAAGAATCAGAGGAAAACAAGCCCAAACCAAACCCTGAAGCCCACATGTTGTTGTTCTCATTGTGTGATTATATCTCGAGGTGAAGATTTCAGAAGAAGAAAAGAACAATCAAAAGCTCTTCGACTTCACAACTGTGAAAACCTTGTTGTGTATGTTTGAACGACACCATCTGAAGATACACGCTGCAAAAAATCCAAATCTTACCAAGTGTATTTTTTCTCATTTCTAGTCCAAATATCTCATCAAACTTAAAATAAGACAGAATCACCTAAAGAAGAACTTTTCAGTGAGATATAAGGACTGATTTTTAGACAATAGATCTGGAAAATGTTACTTCAAGAAATCTACCAAGATCATTTTCACTTGTTCCACTGGCAGGTTTTTGGGTTTTTTTTGCATGAATTTATCAAAAAAATAAATAAATCTTGAATTAAACAAAAAATCTTGAATTAAGCAAAAAAGAAAAAAAACAACCTGAATTAAGCTAAAAAAATAAAATAAAATCTTGAATCCAAAGAAAAGCTGCAGAATTTGGCTTATGTTGATGGTGGTTGATAAAAACTATTAAAGTTATCAACTGGTTTTAGTGACTTTTCCCTAAAAATATATACATATACTGTACAGTCGTGGAAAAAAATTATTAGACCATTAAAATTCATCAAAGACAATGATTATACAATCAAGTAGTGACTCCTGTGTGGATCATGTGACTAAAACCGACAGAAAACAAAACATGGAATGAATAAAAGCAGTGTTTTAATGTAGATATTGATGCAAGAACTGAAGTAATTTTGGTTTTTATCAAGAAAACATGTTAAATGGATAAATATCAGCTCTGAAATTCAACTACTATGACTTATTTTTGTTCTATCATTATATTTCTCCAAACAAACGTACCTTTTAGTTTGAAATGAACAAGAAATCGAATAAAACAAGGGGTGGTCTTATATTTTTTAAAGGACTTCTTAGTAAAAAAGTGATGCTGGCTGGAAGTTTCTGTACTGACATGGTGACAAATGCGTCTCTGTAGCAAAAATAGAAAGGTGTATTTGCGCTGGCAGTGGAACCCTGAAATTCTGCAAGACCCACCAAAATGAGGAGTGGCAGCTCCATTATGAGGACGTTTCCAGAGGCTCAAGAGAAATATCTGTTAGTGAACATTTCCTCCTTCCTCGCGTTTCCAGCCCATGTTTGAGTGCCAGCCTATTTAATTTTAACTCTCAGCCACAAGCGCCCGAGTGAGTCGACGTGTCTGCGCTGAAAGCTCTCCAGCTGTTGTCGTAGGAGCTATTTCATTTTTCTGCCTCCAGTTTTAATTCAGCGGCAGCTCTTCTATAACTCACCCAACCAGTCAGACACTTCACACGTCACTGTTAATAGTTGAGATATTTGTGCTATCTGGTCTCTGCAGCAGTGTTCGTACTGTTCCCGTCTGTCGAAAGCCGCATTTATTTCATCTTTATGCAGCACGGCTCGTTTTTTTTTTGGTCCAAAACCTGTTGAAAACACGAGGAGTGATCGACCGATATGGAGATTTTTGGGGTCGATACTGATTTATTTATTTATTTTTTTAAATCAGACTGATACATATTTCTAATCTTACAAAGTGTATTTTTTTTTTTCATTTCTAGTCAAAATACTTCATCACACTTAAAATAAGACAGAATCACCTAAAGAGGAACTTTTCATTGAGATATAAAGAACTGGA
>JAPTYQ010014628.1:0-12428 GCA_029814465.1 Ostorhinchus cyanosoma
TTCCATGAAATTTTCAGGAAAGGTGCGAGGTGGTCCAGAATAGATCCCATTAAATTTTGGTGAATGTAGGTCAAAGTTCAAGGTCACCAAAAATGTGTTTTCCCAATGATAGGCGATAGGGCAAATCAGGAATGTCCTTTTCATTCCTGTATATTCACTTTTGCATAGAGCTTCTTTTTGCTATAGCTGTTGATGTGCATTGACATCAGAACTTTGAAGGCCAAATTTGAAGAGTCTAGGTCAAAGGTCAAGGTCACAATAAAGATCAAAATCAAATATTGGATGTAACTTTTGAAATATTTATGTTACTTCCAATGAGCACCAAAATGCTCGTGAATTCTGTATCTTGTGTGTATAGATTTTTACCTATTTTTGACACAAGAGGTCAGGGGTCATTCAGTCAATACCTAAAAAACTCAAATGGACTCTAATGGAAAAAGAAGTGGCGATAGAGACTTTGTTACTATTACTGACAGATAGGAAACCAGGTGTGGGCTTCAAAATGGTGTCATGACCTTTGACTTTGAGTGACCTTAAAAGGTCAAACTTTAGGTCACATGATTTTAAATGGTAGTGACTCCAAAAAGAGTGGTGATAAGTATTCAGTTACTTTTATTGACAGATAGGAAACTACATGTAGGCTCCAAAATGGCATCATGACCTCTAGCTTTTGAGAGACCCTGAAAGGTTAAACCAATAGTCTCACATTTTGAGAGAAAAATATCCATTAGGAGCTAAAATGTTTGTGAGGGACGGGGTTTGTTTTTGCCTGGCACCATGTGTTATGTCTGTGCTTGATTATGGGGACATGACTTATATGAATGCGTCATCTCAGTGTTTACATGCCCTTGATACTGATTATCACGGTGCACTATGGTTTGTTACTGGCCTTACAGCTCGGACTCATCATAGTCTTATAGACACTTGAGTTGGATGGACAGATCTTTTTACACGCAGACTAAAACAATGGTATTATTTTATCTATAAATGTATTTTAGGTCTGTTTCCATCATTTTGGTGGTCTACATCTGTTGGAATGACTCAAATATTTGCAGTCTCTGGTCCCAGGATCTGTTATCTCTACAAGTTCCAAAAGTCACAACAGAACCAGGAAAGAAAGTTTTAAGATTTTCTGCTCCAAGTGCATGGAACAACTTACAGAAGGAGATGAGACTGAAGGAACTAGTGTCTTTAAATACATTCAAAGTCATTCTAAATCAATGGGAAAATGATATTTCCAGATCTAGGGTTTTTTTCCTAACTGATGAATTAGGGTTCTGCTTTGAGATACTTTTCAATCAATCGCGCAATCAATCAAATTTTATATATATGACGCCAAATCATAGTAAAAGTTTTCTCAGGACACTACATATACATCTGATCGAAAAAAGACTTTTATAAAACATTGTTGTACACTTTGCCTATTAAATTATTGATGGTGTTTTATATGTATGATCTTAGTTTACTGATTTATGTATGGTTTTAGAACAGAATTTTATTGTGTTTTATGTGTGGATGCATGGCTGAGATTTCTATTTTGTGTAACTTCTGCTGCTGCTGTGTTGGCCAGGACACTCATGAAAGAGAGATTTTTGATTTCAATGGGCATTTTTCCTGGTTAAATAAATGTTAACTAAATAAATAACAATAACTTGTAGGGCTCAGAACCGGTTCAAGAAAAAAAAAAAAAATGAAAAAGAATGAAATTTTACGAGGAATGGAAATGAAACAGAACAGAAATGTTATTTTGAAATCCTCAAAACCGGTTAACATTAATTTTTTCATTCTGCATCATAGCCTATAAAATTTCACAAAAGCACAGCCTATTTCATTAAAAAAAAAAAAAAAAAAAAGAAAACCTCTTTCCAGTTGCCGTGTTCACTTCACTGCCCACAAATTTCCACCAATACACTGGCGGAAGGAAATGATTCAGGAACAGCAGCTGCTCTGAGTATTATTAAACATCGACAACAAAAGCCCTATTCGCACGGGATTAGTATTACCTGGGGATGTCTGGTAATTTGTAAATTACCCCCCAACCTCTGTGTTTCATGTGGCGCAATCGCACAGGATTAGCGAAGTCGGCATATTACTTGAATTTACTTACATTAAGGCCCGGATATGACGTCATGTTGTTCACTCGCTGTCACCTCAGCTGTTGCTAGCATGGAGAAAATTAGGGACGGGTCACGTGCGATGCTACTATGACAACAACAAACAGAGCCCAGAGTGCAGGCATATCACCAGCTTCCTCACATCGCTGGGGCCTGAGGGGGGATGTTGTGCGGGACATGCATTGTGTGATGCATGAAAAGAGACAGAAAATACGTGAAATCACGCACAAATTGGGACATTTGGTCACCTTACATAAGAATAGCATCATATCCAACCTATTAAGAAATGCGTTACATTTCAACAGCCTTGATAACGAGGCTAAAGTTAGCATCCGAGAAGCTGTGGATTGGATGCCAACTTCGAACTCTGGTCTTAATAGGCACACTGTCATGGCACACGTCACCAGAAAGCTGTCAATATTGCTCTCCTTTTCAGGAAGGTATAGTTAATTGATAATATTAAATAAAATGTTCCTTACTGCATGCTGTTACACATGCCATCCACACCAATGTCCTGCGAAATTTCACCCTTTTGGTAGATGCTTTCCTGCGGATGCGTCTCCATATACTTTGCCAAGAGACACTAAAATTGCCATTCATAATTTCAATTGCAGCCTCCATTAACAGCCTCAACCCGGAAAAAGATAGAAAACAGCATGCAATAAAAATAACACAGCCCCAATCACTGAGAGGCAGATTTGCATGGGACTAGTATTATCACGGATGTCTGTGTTTGGCGAAATAGGGTAGGTAATTTGCGGAGGGATTTTTACTTTACAAATTACAGACATGGCACATTTGCACAGGATTAAGATCACAGGCATTCTCCACTATTATTACAAATTACCAGAGGTGCCCAGGTAATACTAATCCCATGCGAATAGGGCTAAAGACAATGTTATAGGCCTAATGTAACCTTAATCAACAACCACAAAGGCCACAAAACTAGATTTATTGATAGGCTTAATAATAACACCCCCGGAACGATATGTTGGTGGTGGAACGCAAGAACCCCATTCACAACAGTCTGCAGTTGTAGAAAACCTAGCTCTATCCAGGGAATACATGGACATAAAGTTTATGAATGTGTCATTTAAATTATGGAAGTTAGAGGCAAAAATGCACATGCATCCATTATAGTGCCACCTCATGGAATACATCAGCAATTTTTGTTATGGAAGATCTGTGTCCTATTCTATAGGGCCCTATAAATTTTGCAGCCCTCTGCAGGAGAGTTCAGTGGTATAAATGTTGTTGTTCATCTTGTAATAAGACACACTCACATTGGCCAGCCACACCCACATTCAACATATGGTCATATGACCGTTCATCATACCCACCAAACTTTGTAGAAATCAGTAAAGCCTTTTAAGATATAGAAATTTGCCATATTTGCGGGGCCCCCCACCGGCCAACATTTGCCAAATTTGGCTCATACCCTCACAGTCACATGTCAATCAAGGACCTAAAATTTGGTTTGTAGAGCATTTAGTTTGGCCAACATACGCATCTGCACATCTGCTTGCACATGTGTACCCCAGGCCCTGCGGGCTTGGCCCCCTAATAATAGAAATCTCTACCATCGATGTAACCATATAATAAACTCTATCACAACTATATGGATAAATGAATAATGATGATGGAGGCAGGAAAGAAGCAGGACCACAGCAGCAGATTGGTAACACACCATTTTATTACATTTTGATCATGAAGTGCTGTTTAATCATGGTATTTAACAAGGTTTGACACAATGTGGTTAATTTATTAAATGTTGAGTTCAGGCTGCAGAATGTGGGTATTATTACGTGAGATGAATATTGAGTTGTTACATAATGTGGTGTTACACTGCTTTTAGCTAGTTAAATTTATTTCGAGCACATAAAACCATCAGATAACAAGCACCATACAACACGGTCAAACAACATTGTTTGACACTCGAAAAGGAGTGGGAAGCAGTATAACATAGGCTCCACCCCCTTTTTACAAACTAATAATCAAATCAATTCCGCTTCCTTTGCTTTATTAACACACTTTTTTTCTGTATATATTCCAATAACACAAAGCATCCATACACATCTGCTTTTTTTGTCCCCTCACACAATCAGATTTACATAATCAACTGTAATATAAACTATGATTTTCACTTATTCAGATAATGTTCTATATTATGGTATTATACTGGATTTATACATCCTTTTAAATGCACAAATTGAAGAAGACATTTTTAAGTTTTGGTCCAGATTATTCCAGAGTTGTACCCCTCTAACAGAGATACACTGGCTTTTTATGTTTGTTCTACGCTTAAGTTTTTGGAAGATTTAAGTTCCCCTTAAGTTATAATTGCTTTGCCTGGGCTCGAACATCTCCTATAAACTATAGGGGAGCATTTCTTCATGGGCTTTATACATTGTGATAAGGGTATTAAGGTCGACAATATCATGTAGTTTTAGAGCATTTAATTTTATAAATAGGGAGTTTGTTGGAGCTAAGTACTGTGCTTGATTAACAATTCGAATTGCCTTTTTTATAGTAAGAATATAGAATTAATATTTGATTCATAATTATTACGCCATATGGCCATACAGTAGTTTAAATATGGAAGAACAAGGGAATTGTACAGTATATGGAGAGATTTCTGATCTTGAAGGTTTTTGGTTTTATGCAGTATAGCAATACTTTTAGCTATTTTTGATCTAAGAATATGTACATGCTCTTTCCAGTTTAGCTGATCATCAATTATAATGCTTCTTTCAATTTCAGTTTCTTTGATTCTAATATTAACTTGTTTATTATTTTTCCTTTTACCCAAAATAATATATTTGGTTTTACTAAGATTTAGTGATAATTTATTGATATCAAACCAGTCTTCTAGTATGGCAAGGTCCTTTTCAACTGTATCTAAAATTTGATTTAAATCTTTGCCAGAGAAATAGAGGCAGGCATCATCCACAAATAACATACATTTTCAATTTTTTAGAACCTGACAAACATCATTTATATACATAATGAATACTTTGGGCCCTAATACAGTGCCTTGCAGTACTCCATGGGTTATCCTTTTCCTTTCAGAGTTTACATTATTCATGTGTACATATTGATATTGACTGCTGAGATAACTTTTTAACTAGGAGTTTGCAATATCCCGGATACCATAGCTCTCCATTTTCTGTAATAGCACTGAATGGTCCATCGTGTCGAAGGCCTTGCTTAAATCTATAAAAATACCCACAGTAGATTCTTTATTGTCTGTTGCTGTTGAAATGTCCTCCACCAGCTCCACTACTGCCATCGAAGTTGATATGTTTGCTCTAAATCTATATTGGTTGTAAATTATATATTGGATGCTGGCCTTATTCTTTGGTTAGAAAAACTGCAGCTACTTCAGATATTTCCTTTAACCTTCTTTATTTGACTTTACACAGGAACAGTGTACAGGATTTGCTGTTGTGGTTTCCTGAAGTATACACATAATAAGCAATGGATATATTACAGAAATTATTATATGGCTGTGGTCTAAACAGACACATGATGTTACATAATGAATAAACAGAACAATACCTTAGGATGGCCCCACAGGGGCCCGCATCATATCAATGTAGCACGCAGCAGCAAATGTGATACTTAACAGCATATGTAATAAACATAAATATTGTTGGATATAAAACCCCTCCGTGAGATTAAACACACAATCAACACAGTATCATATGTTTAGAACATATATACAAACAAAGGTGAACATATTAACCAGTCTATGGTGATATATCTAATGTTTAAACAATGTCATGTGCAAGGGTATGTACTATAGCCGAGCGGACGGTCCAGATCCACACTAAACACATCAGAAAATAATATAACAGGAAACACTTAATGCCGACTTACTTTACACTCACGCACAACGGGCACAACGCAACAATGTGAATAGTTATGATGGTGGTCTGTTTATTGTTATTGTAACCAAGGTGCACAGCGATCTCCTGACATGCTATTAATGTAGCTTCCTTCGGGGGCATTCTGTTGTCCTCGTATACCTTCGGGACTACTCGAGTCCTTCCAGTAGCAGTTGGCTCCTCCCATGCACAGCAGAACAGGGAAGTTTGCACAGCCGCCCCCAAATTTGCCTTGTGAATTTGCAGTACCACAAAGGTCCCTGCTGTTCTGTGGAATCAGTCTTGTTCCTCTGGCATTTCAGGCAGGGGGATGAGTTTAGCCACAGGTTGTGTGTATGTAAGCCCTTTAATGGTTACCTCAGCTGTGCGTATCTGGCCGTTGTCACTAGGGATCACATTGGTGACTCATCCAACTGGCTACAGTGCCCTTGGCAACTGTGGGTCAATGATCATGACCACTTGATCTGGAGTGACGTCTATAGTAGAACTATGCCACTTCTGTCGATGTTGAAAGTTGGGGAGATGGTTCTTGGTGAACTGGAACCAGAAGTGATCTGCCAGCACCTGGCTGTGTTTCCAATGACGACGTCCAAAAAGGTCACTGTTGTGATATACAGCTTGTGGTAGTGATGCATCCCGCCGCCCCATGAGTAGGATATTTGGTGTTATGGAGTTGGGATCTGTGACGTGTGATGTACCATAACCAAGGGGCTTTGAGTTGTGAATGCCTTCAACTTGAAGGACTGTCATGAGGACCTCCTCTGGAAGCACTCGATCTTTCATGACAACTTGTAGGGAAGCCTTCACAGATTTGATCTCTCTCTCTCCCATACACCACCAAAATGAGGTGCAAGTGGTGGATTAAATCTGAAGCTGATGCTCTGCTTAGCAAGCTGATACTTTAGTGCTGGCTCAAGTGCAGCAAAGGCTTCTTGCAGCTCTCTGTCTTCATCACGGAAATTAGTGCCTCGGTCACAGAGGATCTCAAAAGGCTTTCCTCTTCTTGCCACAAAGCGTTGTAATGCAAGTAAAAAGAAGTCAGTGTCCATGCTGAACAGAAGGTCCAGATGCACACACCGAGTGGTGAGGCATTTGAAGATAATACCCCCTCATGCCTGCAGCCTATTTTGATAGTGGACAGAACAAAACCAATATGGGGGTTTGTAGATGCGCAACCGTGCAGCTGGCAGATCAGCCATCTGAGGAATGACAGGCTTACTGTGCCATTTGCGACACTGTGCAGCTATGCTGGTGTTTCTTGACAGCTTGACGTCCCCTAATGATCCAGTATGTCCTCCATATTTTGGCAAATACACGATCAGGGCCCTCATGAAGCAACCGGTTGTCATAGTCCTGTATGAGCAACTTTGTGACATGTTGATTTGGTGCCAGGATGATAGGATGGATGGTATCCTCTTCTAGATTCTCTGCCTTTCGAAGGCGACCTCTGACCCTTATTAGCTCAAAATCTTTGTCATAGACAGGGAATAGAGACATCAAGCTGCTATTAGAGTTGAGATGTTTACCTGTTTACAGTGCAGTAAACTCTGCTGGGAAGCTCTCCTGTTGTGCTTTCTTTAAGATGATAACTTCTGTATCTAATCTGTTGGCTGCAGTCATGGGAAGAACAGCCGCCCCGTGTAAGGACTAGAATGTGGCATCTACTAGTTCGGACCATGATCTGACTTGTGTTATATGTGGGACTGGAAGACTGCTTACTGTGATGATTCCACAGAAAATGGTATCAGAGATTTCTTCAGCTGGTGTAGGTGTGGAACTTACAGCAGGATAAGTTGGCCACTCACCTGGAGGCTGGTGGAGAAAAGTCGGACCACACGTACAGCGGTTGGTTTTCATTAGGTCCACCATATATTTCCCACGGGTGATATCGTCAGCAGGATTCTCTTCTGAGGGAACATAACCCTAATAGTCTACTCCAACTAACTCTTGAACCTCTGCTATCTGTGTCCCCACAAACACCTTGTACTGCTGAGATTCAGACTGGATCCAGTGCAAAACAGTCGTGGAATCTGTCCACAGTGTTGTTTTCTTTCCAAGCAGGGTCAGTTCTGTGTTCAAGACCTTGGCCAATTCTGAAGCTGACAGGGCTGCACACAACTCCAGGCGTGGTATAGACAGTTGCTTCCTTGGTGCTACATGAGACCTTGCCATCACAAATGCCACCTGTACCTTTGCTTCACTGTCCTCAACCCTCATGTATACTACAGCACCATAGGCTTTCTCTGAGGCACCACAGAAGATGTGTAGTTTAACTGGGGTATCAGTAGGAACATCAGTGGTGTAACAACATGACAGTGTGATGTGTTGAAGCTGTGAGAGCTCACTTTCTCACGCTTTCCATACAGGAAGGAAACTGTCCATAATAGGCTTGTCCCATCCTCTCACTTTTCTCCACAGGGCTTGAACCAGGAGCTTAGCAGGTGTGGTATATGGTATGATGTAGCCCAGAGGGTCATATTGACTGGCTAAAACCCAATATACATATCTCATGGTTGGTTCAGTGACTGGGATGTTTCAGTGTTTGTATCCAAGCGTGTCAGGTCCGCAATGCCACAGGAGGCCGAGTGTTGACTCCTGTGGGTTGGTCTTATTTGCAGTCAGCCATAACTCACACCCTGTTGATTTGGCTTCAGAAGATAGATGGAGGATAATCTTAGGCACATTGCGGAACCACTGTCTCATATCAAAGCCTCCACTAGAAAGGAAAGCTCTCATCTTGTCAATGAGCTGTCTGGCTGGATCCTGAGACTGTAGAGACTGGAGACAATTGTCTACATAAAATGCCTGCAGCACAGATTAGACCACGTGTTCATTGCCCTCACTGTGTTCTTGCACATGCCGCTGCAATGCATAGATTGCACAGCACGGGCTGCAGGTTATCCCAAATGGCAAAATACACCATTCATATAGTAGTAGCAGTTAGAATTTTCCCGTTCCAGCCGCATGCCGTCTGACTGCCTTGCAGCTGCCATGCAGTTTCCAGCCGAACGCTGTGCAGGGCTCGTAACCCCTCCCTGTCCTGTTTAATTCTGGACACGCCCATTTATTCGATTCTAGGGTATCACCATTAGATGGCGCCCCTCTCACAAAAGAAAAGTCTACAGTCATTCAGGGTCCGTTTCATGAAGCAGGTTCAACAAACTGAATCTAAACCTAAACTGAGTTGATTTACTCTGAGATACAATAGGAAACTCAGAGTTTTGCGTTCCAGAACAACCCATTAGAGTTAGTTTGATCAACTAGTAGTAGTTTCATCTGCAGTTCAGCCTGTGCACTGCAACTTTAAAAAGACAGCATCAATAGAGCCCCGGTTCGATGAGTCACCATGGCAACGGGGAAGCAGAGGGCTGCATTTACACCCACTAGAAATGGACATCTGAATGCACTCATACAGAGAGTTTGAACATGTCTTTAGAAAGAAGTGTAACTGTATATTTTAATATCCTCATGTATTCAGTTACCAGTAAAAGAAGATTTACAAAACTCACCTGATGGAAAAAAAAGAGACAATGCAATAGTTGGAGCGGCAGAAAAGGAAACTGAAACTGGAGCACAAGTCAAAGGAGGTGCATGGACACAGGTGAATGATGTGAACTATTGGAACATGAACTGAATTAACTCTGGGATTTGTAGGAATAAAGAACAAATGAAATGTATTTAATGTCTTTACTGCCGTGGTGGCGATGATGGTGACTTCCTCTGGAAGGGATTCTGTCACATAGTGTCTCAGATCGTCCTGAACACAGTTGTCTTAAGGGCTCTGCATCTCCAACATTATACAAACGGTTGGAAATGTTGCAAATGTAAGGATGGATTAGGTTGAATATGAAGATGATCTGGGACTGAAACGGTACCACTCACTGGAACAAATCTAAATCTGACCAAGTGGATTTTACTCATTTCTAGTCCAAATATCTCACACTTATAATCAGACAGAATCACCTAAAGAGGAACTTTTTAGTGAGATATAAGAACTGATTTACAGAAAATAGATCTGGAAAATCTGATTTCAACAAATCTTACCAAGATAGATTTGACCTTGTTACACTGGTGGATTTTTTGCTTGAATTAAGCAAAAAAAAAAAAAGAAAAGAAGAAAAATGCCAATGGAACTACTGGCCGTGGTTCAGGAGGTAGAGTAGGTCATCCAATAACCGAAGGGTTGGTGGTTCGAATCCTGCTCTCTCCCAGTCAGTCTGTTGTGTCCTTGGGCAAGACACTTCACCCACCTTGCCTCCAGTGCCACTCACTCTGGTGTATGAATTCGTATGAATGTTCGGTGGTGGTCGGAGGGGCTGTAGGCGTGAATTGGCAGCCACACTTCCGTCAGTCTTCCCCAGGGCAGCTGTGGCTACAGATGTAGTTTACCTCCACCAGAGGGGGAATGTGAGAGCGAATGAATAATGGATCAATAATATAAAGCGCTTTGGGTGCCTTGAAAAGCACTATAGAAATCTAATCCATTATTATTATAATTTTATTATTAGTGAAAATTATCTTGGTAAGACTTATTGAAATCAGATTTTCCAGATCTATTGTCTATAAATCAGTTTTTATTTATCACTGAAAAGTTACTCTTTAGGTGATTCTGTCTGATTTTAAGTCTGATGAGGTATTTGTACTAGAAATGAGAAAATTTGGTAAGAATCAGATTTTTTCAGGGCAAAAAGATAATTGTCTAATGCTAGAACATCTATGCGGTCTGATAAATATCTACTGACGAATATTAAATTCACTGCGCAAACGGGCTCGTTGTCCAAAGGACATGCCATGTTAGTGAAAACAGTCTGCACCTATTGTATTTAATGGAGTTAGAATATAGACCTACTGACTAATTTGTGTTTGAAATAACAGAATTACAGTATGTTCTGCTGAAACTCTCCTACTGACTGAATGAATGAGGAAATGAACCACGGTGTGTGTCCGAAAAAGGGCAGAGACACAGAGAAACTCAGGGTTTCACTGACAAAAACCTGCTCCAGACCAGGTTAGATTTACACAGTCTGTTATTCTGTTTTCATTAAACCTGCTTTGTGAAACAGACCCCAGTTTAGAGGCACAAATGCGTAATATACACAACAAATCCATTAGATTTGAAGCTGTCAAATGCCAGGAGGACAGGAGCTCATACATTCATACAGTAACAACAAAAGAGAAAAAGTCACCGACTGTATTTCCTATTATAGCAATGAATAACAACTGCTTATTGCATATTATGCATACTATAATGAATAAAAGGTTCACTGAGAATCAGCAGCAAGGGCCAAACAGAGCCCTGGATATATGAATATTCCGGGCTTTGTTTCAAAATAAATCAAAGTATGCACTCCTCTGTCTGTGTTTTCTGCCAAACTCTGTACCAGCTACTGGTAAACAAAGGTAAACATGCTGAAAAATAAATATTTTTAAAAAGAAACGTGACTCTTGCAGTGAAACACTGTGGACTGATTTCTGTTTGAGGTGGGCCGTGTAACCTTTTGTAATGCTGAAATGGGCCAGCTGCCCTTACTCCCATTCAGTAAGGACAGTCACTAAAGTCTTCCAGACCATTTTCACCTGTCCCGCCGCTCTTCAAACTCTACAGTACACCCTAAAAAGGCGTTTTGTGTGAATTTAGCATTCAGCAATCAAACATAACAAATCAACAAACACACACAAAAAAGCAAAACAAACAGTCAGATGTAATTATTCACCACAGCTTTAATAACATGGTCTGATTCTCTGATGCATTTGATCAATGCTTTCATCAGTTATGGTCAAAATATTATCCCCAGCAGGTTTTTTGACATTTATTTACAAGTGAATCGAAATCATGTGTCAAGGTTGAATCAATCTTAAATTACATTTTGACTGGTGTATTGATTACTTAAAACATTGGGTGGATTAAGATCATTATGTCAGGACTGCATTTTCTATGTAATTGGCAAAATGGGCCTTATGCAAGAACCATTCATCCAAACTAATTTATTCTCAAATGCCACTTGAGTGATTTAGAAGAAACTGCAGATGAAAATGAAGACTCAGTTTCTTGTAGTTCTGAGTGTTTGCTAAGTCTCGCAAGACTAATATACTGAGATATAACATATCTGACAAACTTCTCTTATGAATACTTGATTGATCTTGCATGAGGTCCAATGTTTTTCACTCATACACACAAACCATAGATGGCACGGTATAGAAAGGTGGACCTCACATGTGCCCTTCAAATATGAAGCCAGAACATCTCGGTCTCTGGTGGCTGCAGCAGTAATCCCGCCCTCCATGAATTATTTTGAGACTTGGGTCAAACTAAAAATTTAAAGCACATTTCAATGTATTTTCCTACTTTTTTTTTTTACCTGTCTTGTCCAGCATCCTAACAGCAGAATGGTAGTCTGGCTGCCTTTGGTGCTGAGCAATTTTGCTT
>JAPTYQ010014726.1:0-12420 GCA_029814465.1 Ostorhinchus cyanosoma
AAAAAACAAAGAACAACTTTGGTAAATATTTAGGTGGCCTAGTAAAAGGAAGTACAAAGTAAACTCTACTGCAAAGTACTAATAGTATCTTAGTACTTTCGACTGTTTGGTCTCCATGACTGCCTGTAGGGGGTAAAATGTTGCATGTTGGTCTGCTTAGATACTAGAGGTCCTCGTACAAACTAATATTACAAGACAAACATCCGTAAAGATCTGGACATGGGGCCAGTGTGTACTCATCCCACACACTCCATCCATCATCTTCTGCTCGGTGGACCGTCCACAGTCACACAGGGCTGCTTGGATACTTCTTGCTTGGAGGCCCTGGCTACTGATGTGAAATCTAGTCCATGTTCAGCTAAAGTCCATATGCCTGCAGCCATTTGTCTGACTGTGTTGTCTTGTGTAGAGTGCACCCCTCTCCTGTCCTAATCCTGTTACTCTTACCTACTTTAGAATTTTAACTGGCACCGCTGAGTGCTTTCATATTACTGTTGCCAAAGGGAACAGGGGAGGAAATCTTCTGGACTGCCTTACATTGTGTCTCTATCTCTGTTGCTTATTCACAGTTGGTTTTCTATCTCACCGGGTGTAGAGAACTTGAAGACAAAGATGGATATCTAGAAACTGTAGAGACACTAAGAAAGAGATAAAAAGGGAGGAGGAAAGGAAAGGTGCTGCTCAGAGCTTTGTTGTCCCCTTTCTTAGACCATTTATCCGAGGAGTAAGAACATCTTAACAGCGTCGCTCCAGGAGCTGAGACTGACCTTGTGCTCTTCCTCTATGAATCCACATCTCAATTCCCCTTTTTTCTATCTCTAATGGTCATCCGTCATGCTGAACCGATCCTCTAAATGCCTTTGAGAATGAAAACGCACGATGACAACAGCACTTTCTTTGCACTTTGTGGATTTTTCCTCTGCTCCTCTTGATTTATTATCTGTATTAATGGTGTGGGGTCTACTCAAAATGAACATTGTTGTGTTTGACTGAATTTCAAGTAGTGTGTTTGAAGCAATTAGTGTGATATTGAAATTGTTCCTATTCTGTGCGCCTGTCTGCTTGCTGGGGATGTTCATATACAGGATTGTACAAAGCACGCTGTATGTAATCTTCTTTGCTGTGATTCAGTCCAATTTGTGGAGTACTTATTATTCAGTAACATGCAAAGTATCATCAATCACCGCAGTGACAGTACACTGGCTCTCGCTCCGCTCTCTCTCCTCCCTACCTTTTCCCCCCTGTCTCTGGCGGTCTTCCTCTACTCCTTTAGTCCATCATTTTCCAGCAATAGATTGTTGTAGAGGACTAGTGCAATTTCTCTTGTCTTTCTCCCCTACCATCAGCCACTACAACCCTGAATTATCATCCCAATTACTACTTCCTCTTGCTAATTCTACTAAGTCAGAGACTACAGCAAAGTGACAACTTCATAGTAGATCTACTGCCTGTAAATACTGGTGAGAAAGAAACAGAAAAGAAAAGATAGTGCACTGTGCACTCTCACTGGTCATAATGGGACTGTTATGAGGCAGCAAAATATGGTAATCATAGCCAATATGCAGCGATGGTGACAATATAACTAGGGTTGTAAAATGTGTAATGATGATCCAAAGCTCAGGGGGCAGTGCAATGAAGTCCAAATGCCAAGTGTGGTATAAACCCCAGCAAATGGATGGATTTTTCCACAAGATCTCCTCTCACTATAATGTCACAATTTACAGTGAGAAGATTACTATAATCATAAAAGACATAATGATAGGTGATTTGCAAAGCAAGTGGATGGTCATGAGATGATAGAAAGGGGTTAGACAAAGCGGAGCCAGGTAACCATTCATGCTACATTTATATTCACTCCCAGGTGCATGCACATGTACATTCCTCCCTGCAGCTCCATCTTTGTCCAAGTCTGATTTCTTTTCAAGGAGTGGGCTATTGGATCAGAAGCTAGGTTATGGAAATAAGGGCTCTATACAAAAAAAAATCTGACCTCCTCATGTGAGCACCATTATGTGAGAGTGAATGGATAATGGATCATAAATGTAAAGCACTATGGATGCCTTGAAAAAAAACTATAGAAATCTATTCCTTTTTATTATTATTAGCAGGAAAGACTAGGCAGGTCTGGTGCTGGCTTTCCAAGATACAAATACTGTAAATTTTTGATTTTTTTTTTTTTTTGCTTTGTGTTTGATTACACAGAAGCCTCAGGAATTACCATTATGCTAAAATGAAGCAGGTGTGTACGTGATAAGATTCTACATTGACAGCGTATTTGTTGCTTACACATGACTGTAGGTGTTAGCTCATTGTGTTGCAGAAACACTACTTAGTAAATGCCTGCGTTGGATTTGAATGCTTCAAAAACATTATTTAAATTGAGCAAGAGCTTCTGTGTGATTGCATGGAACTACGCCACTTTGGTCTGTTACATAACTGAAATTACCATCACATGTTCATTTCAATGTAACACTTCATGCAATTACATTTTTTATGTACCAGTAAGGTGGCAACTCATGGTAATGCACACACACTTAGCTACACACAAACTCACTACTGTTGCCTTGAACTTAAAATAAACACAAAGTGCAGTAGCTTAGGTTGTGAATTTTCTGTATTATTCACACGATTTATTTATTTTATTATTTACACAGTTTAGAAAAAAAAGATGGCCTAGCATCAAGGGTTTTGTATATGCCTTCAGGCTTTGCTTTGTGTATTTCCCTGGCCTCTAAATTAGATTCATAACCTACAAATTTTAAAACAAAACAAAACAAAAAAAAAACACATTAACTTTTAGGAATCATTATAGAATCTTATACTAAAGCACATAATTGGTTGTGTTACTCACTGCTTTTGTAGTTTTCTGTTCTAAATGCAGCCATGATATGACTAAATCTGACTGAGGGGGTGTGTTACATGAGATAGTGATGTGGAGGCATAATATAAATATAGTTAGATGGGGAATTCTGGGAAATGTAGGCCAAAAACAGAATAGCAATGCCTACAAAAAATGTGGTAAGAGATCAGCTCAGGAAGACTGGGCTATTTCTTCTCTTCTTTAAAAGAAATCTGTAGAATTATAATATTACTCTGAGGAACAAGGCAGGGGTCTTGGTAGTGGCTAAAACTAGAAGGCAATCACTTCAGTTTATAACAATGATGAGGCCGCAGTGTCCTACCAATGCGCTTATCAATAAAATGCACACCTTTCACTCAATCAAAATTGAATATACTTTTGGGCAGCAGTGTAAAATTGCTAATAAACCACTGCAGATTAAACATTTAGCCACATCAGGTCTGCTGCTTTTCCTCATAGCTGATGACCAGTAGATAAAGGGAATCGGGTGTGAAACGGTACAATTACAGTCCGTATGGCACTGCTGCTAACATCTGCCTATTTATCTAGGGCCAGGTTGAGGTGCTCAGTGTGACACAGGGCTTTTTTTTATTGAGCCCGTCTGCCATTTTGGGGATATGGGAGGGTGGGATGGGCCAGTAAATGTTGTTGAAGGACCCACTGGGGACACCTGACACACTGGATTAGCCAGCTTTATGCTGCTCTGACACTTTTTGTCTGCTCTCTGTCCGTCAGTTGCGTATATGCACACACACAATGCACTAGGTCATCCATGCAGATAGATGCATCCAGTTTTACACAAAGCACAGACACATGCTCCCCGAGGACCACAAACATCACTTTGTGGGACGTCAGGAGATGTGTTACTTTGCTGTGGAATGTGCCTCGCCCGTGACAACCATGTTTGCTGTCAACATCCTGTCTCTCCAAATCATCACCTTGCACTAGCCCTCTGCTGCTGGCAACTCTGGGAGTTAAGGGAGGCTTTTCTCAGTCAGCAATGCAAACACCATTATATCTAGCAACTGCCTTGGACTGAGGCCTTAATTATGGTGCATGTAAATATGACTGTGTGCAAGAAAAATACCCGCATTGTCTGTCTTATCAGAGCTGACAGATTTACATTCTCTTTCATCTTTACTGTCCTTGCCCATCTCCTCTGGGAACTTGTACATTTCTTGGTCTGTGGTCGATGAGAGGAGAAATCCACCATGTAACTCGTTGCATGCACAAAGCATCAGACAGGGCTCAAAACTGCAAGGGCTTCCCAATGAGACAGCCTGATGTGGGTCACAGTAGTCCCTTTGGGGAAGGAGATTTCACAGGAAACTGCTCCTGCTGCCTCCTTGTTTTGTTAGAAGACAGACAAGTTTGGCACCTGTACCACCTAACAGAAAGCCCCATTGGAGGGATCTTTGATGACAACTTGTTCTATTTTCCTTAAAATCTGACTGCTTGGACATTTTAAGATGTTTTTGTGTTCCGCTGGGAAATGTGGTTATGATGTTGCATAATGTAAAAATCAAGAAAAGGGAACAGGTCTACATGTTTTCCAGTTGTGGGTATTTTGTCCCATTTAGAGATGATGTCTAAATCTCCAATCTGGGTCAAAGGAACTTGTTTCCGTAAGGGAACTCCCCTTTTTTTCTAGTTTTTTCTTCTGCAAAATATAACCCCCACTCTCTCTCATTTTACACACCTCCAGTGAGGAAGTTGTCACTCACTTTCTCCCTTACATATTGCTCCGCCCTTTTGTGCCTCAGTCTCATCTGAGGTTTTGCTTTGCTAATGTGTAACATCTCCATTTCCCCAGGATGCCGCCCCACCAGACGATGATGACTGGAACCTTCAAAGAGGGTGCCGGAGCCTTCAAAGCGGGCAGCCAAAAATAGTTGGAGTGTATCTAGCGCACATAAATGAATCAAAGCCATTATGCACGCCAGCCAATCATCTCCCTTCTACTTCATCTGTTTGCTCCCCATTGTCCCCATAACCTCTTCTAAGTTCAGATGGGCTTCAGCCTCAAGCAGATAAACACAAAGCTCATGAAGTAAACTAACAAACAACAACAAAATAACACTGTGGAATTCTTGATCAGCCGAGGAAAAGGAAAGAAGTGTTTGACACAGACAACAACGGCAAAGGGGGCGGAAGGAAAGAGGAAGAAAAAGAATACAATATGGGTTGCGCATTAATGTTTCCAGATGAAACAAAACAGATTTGGATGATGACACTCACTTGCCAATGTTAACAGGCTTCTCTGCTGTTATTTTCCAAACAGTTAGTGCTATTGTTAGTTGACGGCTTCTTTTTAGAGTGTGTGCTGTTGTGAAAAGGGCTGCATTTCCATCATAATAACAACTGAAAGGAGTGAACTGTCACAAGGTGCTTCCTCTTCTGCCTGTGATGCATGCCCCTCAGTCCGGCCCCGCTGCACTGACAGATGAGCGAGAAAATATGCTTTCCTCAATGCCAAAACAAAGCCTCAAAATATGGGATCACTGCTGTGACACACAATGTCACAGTCCCACTGCTCTATATGTCAGCTAGAGTAAATATCAAGGCCACATTAACCAAACTCTCCCTGCTGCTTAAAACAATGACGATACATAGACAGTGTTTACTGATAATGGAGAGAGAGGTTTACAAGGCAGACAGCATCAGTGTAGATTAAAAGGACCGCTGAATTTCAACATGTATGAATGTATCAGAGTCTAAAAATACTCAAACATTCAACCATCTATTTTGTCATTACTAGTTTCCAATGTTACAGTAGCAAGCAGAGATTCTGATTTGGTTTTTACCAAACAGAAACTTACAATGGGACCCCAGAATGTCTTCCTTTGAACAACCATTAACAAAAGGGAAACACAGTGGAGAGAAATTAAGTGGAATGTGGAAAACAACCAAAAATAGCTTCGTTTTTCAGGCCAAAATAGAATACCACGAGTATGGTTAAACAACAAGTTGGGGAATTAACGCACTCCGAGCAGTGACTCATTAGGTGTTTGCCCTCGTTTAGAGTCTGTACGGGTAACAATGTTGCGTCTGTGCTCAGCTTGAAGCCAAGGCATGACTTACAAACACCTACGCACAGTGTGTGTGGAGGTGACCATACCTGTACAGCATATTCACAATGTGCTGGCTTCAGTTCAGTGTGCTGTTCACAGCGCCAGGAGCTACAGTATTCCACTAACTGTGGAGAGTTAGATGCTTTTAGATGGGAGATTACTAGCCTGAGGAATGAGGCTCGACTATTCCTGCTTTTTCGACTAGAACCTGACATAATCACCTAGAATAATGCAGGCACGCTCTAAATATGACTGTCATGATAAATACAGCAGAACCCTCACAGAATGCTCTATAAAATCTGTTTTAATGGCAGACGGAAGGCTGAATTTATGAATAATATTTTACCAAAGACACTTTTTCTCTCTCCGCTGTGTTTCCCAGTTATCTCTGAATTCAGCACTGAATGCTAACACAACACTGACATCACCCTCCATCTCTTGGCCCACAGATGTGGGTCTGTGTTCCTACCTGAGGGGAAACGTTCGATCACTGGCTGGTTGTCCACCTGTAGTGTCGCGTTTCCACCACTGCGTGTAAATCGCACTACGTGGTATTTGCCGTCGCTCACCATCACCGCGCTCTCCTCGATGGTAATGTCATCCGTTCCCACGTTGAAGATCACGCCGATCTTTCCCCGCTCCTGTGAACAGAAAATAAGAGAAACACTTTGAGCAGAATGTTGATGAAAGGGTTTTGATACAAGGTGCCAACACACACTTAAACAGATAATTTAACACCAAGCGTGGAATGAAAAATCTTTTTCTTTTTAGGCATTGCAGGTAAATATAGAGTCAAGGAGTACATATGCAATCAGAGGTAGATTTTCTGTAGGAATAACAATACTGCAAACACAGTTTAGGAGTTAAATTAGAGCCATAGGTACAATACGTGTGATGGGGTTTTTGCTTTACTCTCCTATGGCATAAATCAAATGATATATATTCATAGAGTCGAAAAAAGGCCCTCACAGCCTAAAAGACAACACTCAGCACCAGAGCTAATGCACATCAGCCTGGTAAAGAACTGAGTACTTGTTGCAGACTCATGCACCTTTAGTATTCATCAACCCTGTGACCCCCTCCCCTCTCCCATCTATTAGTGTTGACAGCCGCCCACTGCTTCGAGTTTATTACAGTCAACCGCCTACTCCACTCTCATCCACCACCATCTCCCTCCTCTCTCTCTGTGGTTCCTGTCCTCAGTCCCAGGAAAGGTCAAAGTCATTTACAGAGTTACAGTCTGCCAGAGAGGGAACGAGAGAGAGGGAAACAGACAAGAGGACATACCAGACAGCCGTGTTGCAGACAAATTCTCTGTCTGGCAGTAAATCTTCTGGTGCAAAGCCATAAGATCCTACTGCAGCCACCCCTCTGCTGTCCATACCACTGCTGGGACACTTCCTAGCTGTCACAACAGGTCACACTCATTTGCAGCTGGGGTCACTTTTGCACATGGCTATCTCCCTGCTGCAGCCTGGACAAAATCATTGATTCCATTGTCTCATTAACTATGTGCATTTATTTTGCCACCTTCTATATGCCAAGATATTCAGAGGTGAATGTGTGGCTTTCGCTTGCGGCGGTACTCTATTATTCATGGCTGATTAAGTATTTAAAAAAGAAAAATAAAACACCCTAATGTTAACAGAACTTAAAATAGCAAATTAATTGAGTAAATAAGTGCAGAGGTTGTACAGTAAGTTAATGAGCAGTATAATCACAGCCAAATTTATGTGCATCCCAACCACTCTTTGGTTCTGTGTAGAGTGGTTGCTGTATTCAGCCAGGGTCACAGTATCGGCATGCACTGACGGCAGCTGTGATTAGGGTATTAATTGAGCATGCTCAAATGGTAGCACAAGTGGAAGCACTGGTAGCCATGATTAATGCTGCAGAGGGATCAACAGAATATGAGAGCCAGTTGAATAGACAGAATAAAAACAGGAAGCAGACAGGCACCCTTCTTCTCGAAGATCAGAACTAAGTTAAACCAAGATGAGCTTCTAAGAGAGCAGCTCGATGTACTGCTCAAGAGATGATCTCATTCTGCAAAGAGGCCTGAGCATCTCAAATGGCAAAGTGCTTCCACCTTCTTAGGCATTTAATCAATTGATTCCTGTTGGACTATGGACTGGCCCTAGAAGTCTTTCCGCCTGTGCCCACCACACAAGCCGAAATCCAATATTGATTCTAAGATATGAATATGAATGCTGTTAGTGAGCGATTAGCGAGGTGCACGGGAATGAAAATTTCATCAAAGCTTTGTCAATTGTTAGCTTGGAGATGCTGAAGCAGGAAAACAAAATTGAGAGGGTGAGGCAAAAGCTTTTGGATCGAGCAGAAAAACCAGGATCATCTCCATTACAGCCCACGCACGAGAAAGCTTAGAATAATCATAACACCTTGGCCTGGAGAATTAATTCAATTTACCAGGGCAAAGCAGAATGAATCCATGCTATTACGTCTGAAAAGCAGAAGGGAGAGTGAATTTGAGTGATATTTACAGAGAGATTAGCATTTGTGTTCCGCAACATTAAGGTTCTTCCTGGTGCTGAGGGAATGTATTGAGCCCATTACGACGGGAAGCCGCTGGGAACCAGTGCTTTTTTGAAAATGATTTTAGTGTAGCAGTAATGACATTTTAATGGCCATTTCCCTTAAGCGAACATATCTCTGGAAACAGAAGGAGAAAAAAAACTCTGAATGACTGGAGGCAGTCAAGCCTGCAACATTGAAATGAAGGGACTGGTAGGTAACTGACAATAAGCCCGAGCTGCTCTTTAAACAGCAGCGTTCCTAAACTACTGCTTAGCAGCCCTTAATCTGCTGCAGCTGTCGGCTAATGTTAGGAATAAGAATGTTATGCTTTTGGTCTTTTATCTAGAGGTTAGCTCATCTTACTTTGTGTCTGTGGGTCAATCACTGAAGTAGGTAGGGGGCCCATTGCAGACTGCAGGAAAGAGAACTCTGCCCCATGATACATTTTCAATTACATCCAATTAAAACTTCTGGCACCAGGGGAAGAGAGCATCTCTCTGGCTTCTGATTTCATTTCAGCGATCACAGATTCTCAGCGGTAAGGAGTTGGAGACTCCTCCTGTCAGCTAACATGATCCAAATGTCTACAGAGTGGAATGAGTTTCATGTTTCAGTTTAAGTGTTCTAACGAGGTTTCTATCTAATGAGAAAATACTGCTTCTTAAGAGATTTGAATATCTTTTGAATTACCCATTACTCAAAAGCCTGCTTTTTATGCCCAATCTATTTGTTACTACAAAAAAACAAATCTTCTCCCGAGCAAAAAAATGCTGATGCTGATCTTTCTGCGCAATGTTGAGGACAGAGTTAAGATGCCAAAAAAAGTTTGTGTAATCCTCTCATTAGAGTCTCTCCTTCCTTCTTCTCAAAGACAAAGAAAATTGGCTTTGCAATTCTGTGCAGAGGACGGGAAGAGCAGTGCTAGAATTCGGAGAGCATTTCCGTCTGAAATATTTCAACATGACCTTGCAGTGTGCAAGAGCGCGTCGAGGTAAATGCTGCTGGCAAGAGTGGAATGAGAATGAGGGGCGCCAGAACGAGGTTGCAGTCGGCGTGTGTGTATCAGGGTTATCAGAGAGCCTCAGAGAGCACTCGCTGATCACGCTGAGCAGAAAAGGATGAGGGAGTGGAGGAGGAGGAGGAGGAGCAAGGGGCAAAGAGAAACACTGTGCGATAAAAGGACAGAGGGAACCTTGATGATCCTCCAGGGCCTCAAGGTGCTTTCAGATCAAAGCTGCTTTTGAAGACGTCAAGATCTCATTTTCTCTCCGCTGCACACTTTGGCAGTCAATTAAGAGGGGGAAAAAAACAAAGGGTAATGGAATGCATTTTTGAGGGATTTGTTTTTTTGGTTTCAATTCTTCACAGACAGAAGACAGCTTAATCATGACGTTCTTTTCCTCAACACCCCCTACAGCTTCATCTCTACACACATTTCCCTCTTGATCCATTTACATTTCCTCAATGTCTTTCTGTATTTCCCTTTTTGATCTGATACACAGGTGTTAAACGGCAGATTAGAGCGTAAACACAGCGCAGCAACAACACAGGTGCATCCTCTGGATAGACTGGGATGTGGATTCGGCAAGACTTATCTAAATCACTCAAGTATTTTTGCACTTTGTTGCATCAATGCGGCTTAAGAAGGGATCCAGAAACATGGCTGACCACTGGAGGAATTTGCTGACGCTGAACACTGGATTTGACAGACTTCATATTAATAGTCCTGTGGGAGGTGGATATGTAAACTATTCATCAGCTTCTTTCTCATTTTCCCAATAATGATCTATCGCAGTTTGAACCTCCTTTATCCATACCAGGGTGTATGCCAGCAGAGACAGAAAGATGACTGATAAATAGATTTTTTACTAGAATCCCAACAAAAAGCAATCAATACCTTCCCCGCATTCCTCGCATGCATGCACACGTCTGACACTTCCACGTGCTGTGAGGCAGCTTAATATTTCACACAGCCTTATAGCTTGAGCAAGCATTTCCACTTATGCCATCTCTTTTCACCATAAAATTTTATGAGCTATTACAGTTATAGATTATTATTGCCGAACATATTTGTGATATATCCCTCAGGTTTCTGCAACTGAGCCAGATATACAGTCCTATGGTATCTCTGCATCTCCCTTTTGAGGGTAATTTTAGCAATATACAGATAATCAGCCTGTCTACATGTGGGCATAATGCCTGTGAGAAGATAGACTGTGGAATCTGCTACACAGAGAACAGTATAGCAGGGCTAATCTTCCACTCTGAAACTGCAGCGTTATGTAAGAAGAAATAGGCTGTTGCATAACACGTAGACCCGTTGCTGGCGAAATCAGCCACTGCCCAGCATCTTCTGTGACAGAAAGAGTAAAACACTAAGGGCCAACAGCCATTTCTGATCAGGAATATTGTTATCCAGTCATCAGATTTCATATTCTGTTGTCTTGCCGCTCCCCTCGAATGACACAGCAAACTTGCACATAAAGGGGGAATGCAGACAGAGATGTATGGGTGTCGTCTCCCGAATTGGCAGCAGGGTAAAAAGATGAAGGCGATGACAAAACATCCATTCACCACACCTTCTCTCTAGGTCTACTCAGCCAGCTCATTTGTATGTGCTTGTCGTGATCTCCGGCAGTCACCTTGAGAAAGCTGCCCCCATCTCCTCATCTTAATAGCACTTTATCTCCCCCTCCATCCCTCCCTCCCCCTCTAGTCTGTCTTTTCTTCACCTCCTTTCTGCGACAGTGGTCATACCTATGCACTCTTCCCTGTACTAAAAACAAACTGCTCAGACGAATCAGATCTCATTGAAAAATCAATGATTTGGACAGATGTGTATGTGTACGACTGAATCTGAATCTCCCATCTGAGCATGACTCACGTTGGGCTTGCCCACTTGTCCTGGACTACTCTCGTGTATATATATATATATATACACATACACACACATACACACACTGGCAGAAAGCCAAATATTGCAGAGGAAAGCAACATTCATACCAAAGACGGAGAGAGGGAAAATAAATCAGTGCAAGCATCATCCTCTCTAATCCTGATTATGTTGTCAGCTAGTACCAAAACTCTTCATTCACTCCGTGTCAGCTTCCAATTTCAGGCAAACAACAAATACACAGGCTTATGCACACAAATAAACATACTGAGTTGATTCCAGTGTGATGTGTACCGCTGAGACTTGTGATGGATGGTGTCCTTCAGCACAATGACCATGAGACCTTTAGGTTTGAATCAGGTCTGATGTACCCGCTCACAAAGTATGTACAAACTAATACTTGTATGCAAACATGAGCATGTCCTTGAATGGGGTTATGCCGCACACCATGGACGCACCACGGCCTTGTTTACAAAGCTGCATGTGGCTGATGTGCACAAATACACAAACATTTTCCTCATGGCTAGGGTACAAGCGACTTTAGTATACAGTATACTGGAGGTGAGATAACAATAAGTGCATTTTTTTCAGTATATACTTGTTTTCTCACATTGTCCCTGTTACCTCTACATTTTGATACATACAGCTCTGGAAAAATATAAGAGGTAGAGTGGGTTGTCCAATAACCAAAGGGTTGGCGGTTTGAATCCTGCTCTGTCCTAGTCATGTGGTGTTGTGTCCTTGGGCAAGACGCTTCACCTTCCTTACCTCCGGTGCTGCTACTCACACTGGCGTATGAATGTTCGGTGTTTGTTGGAGGGGCTGCAGGCGCAAATTGGCAGCCACACTTCAAATGTAGTTTACCAATGTGTGAGTGAATAAATAATGGAACCACTGTACACACTTTGAGTATGCGTTAATAGAACAGCACTATATAAATCTAATCCATTATTATTATTTTAAGAGACCACTGCAAAATGATGATGTTCTCTGATTTGACCATTTCATAGGTATGTGTTTGAGTAAAATGAACATTTCTCCCAAATTCCAAATAAAAA
>JAPTYQ010014904.1:0-12399 GCA_029814465.1 Ostorhinchus cyanosoma
TTCATACCATTACTGTAAGTTTGCTATTTTAGATAAACCTGATCTACAGTAACATATTTGAGTGTACAGTAAAAACACTGCAACAAAAGTTTTTTTTTTTGCATATTATCTCCATGCAGGTATGCCTACAGGATTTCTGCTGTTGTGTTTTCTTTTAAAAGCTTGTTATATTATCTATTGTGTAAAACATTACATGGACTCACATTAGCGTCCCATTCATTCATTCATTCATACACTAACTCGCACTGCTGAAACAATTAAAGGTTTGGCTTCAGTATTTTCCTAAATAAAAAGTACAGTTTGCCCCTGAAGTGTAGTGTTGTATAAAATGGAAAAACCCAAGCACAAAAGAGCATCTGAGAACCTGCATCCCATAAAATATTCTATATTTTGTATGCAAACTGACCAGAATTCTTGGATAATCAACCAGTTAAGCCACTGCACCTCTGAGGTAACCTATGTACTTACATGACCTTATCGGTTTCCTATTTTTGTTAATGTTCCACTGTCTGTGTAAATGGTGACCTCCCAGGACATTTCAGTTAAAATAACAGGGAGTTTTCAGTCCCCAACATACCAACCAGGAGCAAGGATGATGGGAATATGACAACAAGGACAACAAACACCCTCAGGCAGACGACATGACCAACAGCATGGACTTCTCTGGTACCTGGAAGGTTTATTCTGAGGAAAACATGGATGAATTCCTAAAAGCAGTTGGTAAAGATAGTCACTTTTCATGTTTTTTTATGATTAATGTGGTTAACGATACAGACTTAATAGAAATGTTTTGCTATATCTTCAAGGTGCTCCTGAAATGATTGCCAAAATGCGTAAGGATGTCAAACCATCAATAACAATTGAGCAGAATGGCAAAGACTTCACCTTCACTGTAAAGACACCACTGCACACCTGTGTCAACACAGTCAGTATTGGCAAAGAGTCAGAAATTACTGCAATGGATGGCCGGAAGTTTAAGGTGAGGCTGTCTGTCTATCTGTGATGACATTTTAAATTATTATTGCTTCAGGTGCACACAAATTTCAGTAATAAGGGTCACAGAGAATAATGATTTAAAAAAGTAATTATGGAATAAAATGTATGATGGAACTGTGATAGTACTGTAAAAGTCTCTTACTGTTTCACCACTATGTAAAAGTACAAATTTAAATAGTGTATGTATATTCAGCAGTTGAAGCAGGCTTTAAAACTTCTGTACATATTGAAATAACTTTAACAAAACAGTCGTAAAATGTCATGTTTTTGTGTCATGTTTTTGTTTCAACCCAGTGCACTGTCCGGGAGGAAAATGGGAAGCTGATCACAGACTCTGAGAAATTCACCTCTGTCCGAGAGATCCAAGGAGAGGACATGGTGGAGGTCAGTAGCTTCATTTATCTGAAGAAATGGAGCAATAGTCTGAGCTAAACATGATGTTTCATGCTTTTCTTTATGATTTCTTTCTGTCTGTACTCCTTCACTTCTTCAGACAATCACTGCTGGCTCTGTAACGTGCATCAGTAGAAGTAAACGAGTCTAATCCAACGGTGGCACATCATGGATCTTGGCAAAGATGATTAATAAAGCTAAATATATGCATCAATAAATGTGTGTCAAAATAAGCCAATGCATGTTTTTTTTTCTTGAAAGACATTTAAAAATTTAAGACAGATAATGCAAAACATATACAATTATAACAGTTTAGAACATAGTATAAAAGACATATAAAAGATATGATTAAAAAAATGTATCTGTTCACTAAATCCACACTGTGATGACATTATTCAGTCGACAGGAGGCGCTGTGGTTTTCATGTGCATTTTTTTTTTGTTTGAAGAACCATCAGGCGCCTTCAAAGTGCGCATGCGTTTCACATTTTTTCGTTGGAGATTTTCCACACGGAAAAAAATATTCTGCGGAGGGTGGTGTAATTGTTTGGCCAGATACATGAGGCCTCCAAACACGTCTTTGTTTGTTAGAAACATCGCCGATGAGTCCAGGTGAGTGTACCTGTGTGCGGTTGAAATCACAGTTCATGCACTAAGGCTAACAGATAATACACGTAAACGCTAGCATGCTGAATTAGCTTTCCAGCTAATGTTAGCATGGTCGGAGCTTCAACTTACGTTTAAAACAGCGTGTGAATGCACAATGGCAATGACTTTTTTCTTGTAAAACTTAAAATACACTGATAAAGGCAAATAAATTAGGTTCATAACATGCAATGTGAAGTTGCGTTTTCTTCTTTGTTTTTGTTGTGTTTAATGCAGCAAGCTAACATTACAACAACAGCAGCAGCTAGCGATGTATCTGTGCAGCTTGAAGACAAAAATGTCTAAATGGAAAATGTTTCACTCTATTACTTTATCTTACAGAATTATTTAACTATTATTTAAGTCGGCGGAAGATATTTGTTATTTCAGGCTTAGATTTTAGGTCAGAAATTTACAGTTACTGCACACGACTAATTGATCCAAATTTAATGTTATCATATGTAACATATTTATATTTTCAAGACACACTGTACAATAATTAAATGAAGGAAAAATATTATTTGAGAGAAATGTAAAAAACAAACAAAAAAACAGATATGCCACTTTAATCGTAGTTAGATCATACTGTTGAGGTTACAATGGCTGGAACAAGTATTTGTTGTTGATCCATTATTCTGCTTGTATTTCCTAATCGATTAAAATGTTACAAAATAACTAACGTTGTAACTTGTTGGTTAATGGTCTAATTTTCATAATCTTCTGCTGTTTTTTAACCATTTTCAACTTTTTCGATTAAACGATATTTTTCATTCTAATATGTTGTACTGTATATTGATGTGATAAAATAAGACATGGCTATAGAGGAGAAAAAAAGCATGTTTATCCTAATCTAATGGTTTCCTTCTAATCGTTATGGTAACGCATTGACCTGGGCACTGCAAAAATAGCTGGTGTGCTAATGTACTTTTTCATGTAACCCAATGGAGCATCAACCCTGCTCCTCCTAGAACTCTTAGTTGTATTTTCGTTATTTTCGTTCGTTTTTTTGTTATATATTGCATGTATTAAGAGTGCACAGTAAAGGGACAATTAACCCAAAACACAGTAAAACTTATATTAATCAAACTAAGGGAAAACAGAGTAAGATATTCTTATATCACCGTATAAATGGTATCAAAGCTTCAGTAAAAAATGCTCAAACTGAAGATAGCTGGTTCAGATTACTGTGCAGGTAAGATGTTATGTTGTGTTTTTTGGGTAAATTGTTCCTTTAGCTCACTCAGAAGATGCTCTCCCAGATTTTCTTACTGGGTGATAATGTAGGAAAGTTTGCCCGTGATGGTCAGTTGAGTCATATTTGTATTTACGGTGTTCAGGCCTGAGGATTTGCGGCGTGAGTTTGGCCGCTATGGGCCGATAGTAGATGTCTACATCCCACTTGACTTCTATACACGTCAACCAAGAGGATTTGCATACATTCAATATCCTTTCCCAATGAACTGCATCTGTTTTTGCCTTCTAACAATATCTCACCCTTCTTTCAGCAGGAAAGATTTGCTGCTATGTTTTTTTTCCTTGCATTTAAATTGATTGAATATCTAACACACATATTTCTCTGTTATTGCTTCAGAAAATGTAAAAGCATCCAGTTGTGGAACCGGCCACAAAGAGTAACAAAGACCCATATAGAGTAGCTGTAAAGACAAGTCACACAGACCTTCAGGAACAGAGGGAGGGAAAAGGTTGAAAGAGAAAGTAAAGCATGAAGAGGAAAAGGGAACGGAGACAAAGCTTGGATATGGCGACAAAGAATGGGGAAAAGAAAAGAGGTTTAAGAGGAAAAGGCAAGCAGGAAACTCAAGTCTCTCTGGGAGTCGATTAAAGAGTGTAAAGATCAAGATGAAGTTCAAAGTCAAGCATGGGCAAGGTAACAAGTCTGTATTATTTTGTATCCTCCCAAGACAAATCCACAATTTGACACCAAAATCAGCTGTCCCATTTTCCTTTTTAATCAAAACAATTAAATCAGTCATCACTGTACATGATTTGTTCATATATATTTGTAGTCCTGATCCCTCAGACAAATATTTGATGTGTGTGAAACGCTTGCTTCGTCTTTTATCTCTACAAACAGCAACGGAGCGTGTATTTGTCTTTTTACTGTCTTTAAATGTCAATCCTGTATCTGATGAGTTGTCTTTTGTACTTTATAAATCTGGCCACACAAATTAGACATAAAAGCTCTGCTCTAAATACAAGATAGGCTGCTGCACGAGACCATCTAAACAACACTAAAAGTAAGTGCAAACCTGTTGGTGGTGTAAAAGATGGAACATAAAGACTTATTTAGGTATGATGAAACTTTGTAAATATTTAAGGTACATTTTTACTTAAGACATCTTAATTCAAGGATCATCAATTACATTTTATCAAAAATGCTGAAGTTTTCAAGTAAAATGAACTTACAGAGGTGTAATGAGTTTTGAGAATTATTGATTTAACTAGATATTTAGGCCTAAATAGAAAATGTTCCCAGACAGATTTATGATTGAAGTCAGCAATCTTGGACATAACATTGAAATATTCAACTTTGAACTTGAAGTGACAGATGAATTTATTACATTGTAGAATCCTGAAATGAACCATGCATATTTGAGGTAAATCCCCAGTCAACCACCATTTTATATTATGGGGCTGTTTTGGCATAGGAAGAATAACTGTTGCATATCCTGCATACTCTTAATAAAATGTATTCTCTCATTTTGTAAGTTTGTTGTTTTGTTACTGTGGGTCATACATGGTCCACAGACCTCAAAATTGATGATCGCTGTTTTAATGTGTTGCAGCCTCCCTAATAAATGTAGGGTTTGTTTACATGAAAACAAACTAGTACTTTAGCTCACATTTTAATAAATGAAAATTTGTGTGGCCACACCAAAAACAAGCAAACAGAACCCTTAACCCCTCGGCATATTTGAAGATGTGCGTGATGCAGAAGATGCTCTTCACAGCCTCGACAGGAAGTGGGTCTGTGGCCGTCAGATTGAAATCCAGTTTGCCCAGGGTGACAGAAAGAGTAGGTTTTTGAACTATTTTTTTAAATTATTACTATTGTGTAAAGCATCACTTAGTATGTTTTATATATTCTGTATTTCCATCTTTGTTGACTTCCCTGTTTTTTTATTTCCTCATTAGCCCCGAATCAGATGAAAGCAAAGGAAAGGCGATCTCCAGGCCGCTCCTCCCGATATGATGACTACGATCGAGATGGCCGCCGCAGACGCTCGCGCAGCCGCAGCTACGAAAGATACAGATCACGAAGTCCGTCCTATGAACGACGACGCAGACGCTCTGAAAGTCCTCGAGAGTGAGTCTCAAAAACTCATTAAAGACCTGAACATAAGACCATTTGTTCTTAAAGTGCTCTTAAATGTGACAAACTGACAATTTAATTTTTTTATATAATAAAGCTCTCGTGGTCGGATGTATGCAAGAGGAAGAAGCAGGAGTCATGAGGATGACAGGTATCAACCCTATTCATCACAGTTAAAGATGTCTTGTGGTTGGCAGTTCTTACTTCCTCTTCACTATGCCATCATGTGTGCCTGAGGTCAAATTTAGATACAAACATAAAATGTTTTTTTTTTTATTATTATTATAAAATGGTACACCAATTGCCTTTCGTGTTAACGTGTGACTTTCCATCAGTGTGAATAAAATGTTTTAAAAAGTCTTAGGTTTAACTTTGTATGTTTAGTTAAGTTTAACTGTGTATGTCTCATCTAGGATTGTCAGATTGTTGGACTGTATTTAAACAAAAAATTGTACTGGACAGATTTGAGAACTGAAGTATAGAAAGGAACAACAGGCAATGATAAGTAAAGACCAAGATGAAATATTTCAGTTTAGTCTAAGCTGCTTTTAATAAAGATGAACTGAAGATTGTGATTATATGAAGGAATTGTTAGTTTTGAATATTCGGATAGGGAGACTGACAGGTGCAACAGGCTTAGACTCGCCTGGAATCTGCTGTAGTTTTCAGTGTTTGATTCTGTCTCCAGGTACAGGCAGAGGCCTCGAAGAGAGTCCAGAGGGAGGTCGCGATCTCATTCCAGATCTGCAAGTCCACGAGAGAACATGAATCCACCATCAACCTCCCATTACACTGAGGAGGAGGTGCGACGGACACACTCTCCGTCACACTCCAGGTCCCGGTCTGCATCACGGTCACGCTCACGTTCTCGGTCCAGATCCTGGGCAGGACGCAAGTCTGGCGGGCGTTAGAAAGTCTGCAGCCAGTGTCAGTCATTTTTCAAGAAAAGATTTGTTTGTTTTGACATGAATGTAACGTCCACTGAACCATTTGTAGAACGCTTGCGTTGCGGCTCCATTTTAAGAACAGTGATGTTTGGTTTTATAAAGTTGTTTTGGTTTATAGAGTTAAGACACAGTGAGCAGTTTCTGTGTTCAGTGGTAGCTGGCCAAGCGGAGTCTTTTTTTTATATTTAGTAACAGAATTTTGATTTCCTAAATCCTATGCACCCATTTTTGCAAAAAAGGAGAAAAAAAACAGTATTTTTCAAGGGAACCCAGTCTATTGACAAACTATTCCAGCGTTTCTGTGAGTTTTATAAAGCATTGCATCAGAACACTTACTGCTGACTGTTTTCCAAAGCTACAGGTGGTTCTTCTGTTTTGCATTTCAATCAGCCATTGAGAAAATTTTTTCATTAGGATGATAAATAAGCTTGCAAAATCTTATTTTGAGATAGAAGTTCATAATGGCAAACATGATGATCAAATATTATCATTGAACTTAAATCCAGAGTTAGGCTGAAAGAGTGAAGCAGAAAATGTTCATGTGTTGGGTTTCAAGCAAGTTGAGGTTTTACTGTTTAAAAAAAATACTTTCTGTCTTGGAAAATAGTTTGCAGTGAGGCCAAGCAGGTGTTTGGGCTGAACTGTGCAGAAATGCTGCTACTTTCCTTTAGTGTTAAATTGTCCACTAGTGACTTAACCACAAACAGTTTAAAATGTACCTGAATTTGTTTTTGTTATAGTGGTGTTTTCTGTAATGTTAGGCCTTTTTAAAAGGTATTCCATTTTGAAGCATTTCTCTGAATAACTGTTTTGAGAGGAGGAACTAAAGTTTCTCATTGGTGTTTACATGACTGTTTTCAGAATGACTCTTGTCACTGCATGTTTTATCCTCCTAATCTTCTATATTTAGTAGGGAAAAAACTGTTATTTTGAGTAATAAATTGATCCAGTATACAGAAGCCGTGAGTGGTATCCAGTTTTACTTTTCTTGTAGTATTATGTCAGGCGTGTTCTCAGGCACCTGATAAGTGCTAACATATTTGTGGGATGTTGCAGGGTCATTGCAGCTGAAAAAGGCCGTCCAGCCAAGCATATTGATTTCCTGTTAATGGAACATGAAACTGGTGGAGAGGAAGAGTTCAAATTAGATTCACAATGACGAAGCAGTCATGTATGAAATCGGACATGTCCCATTGATCACCGTATTGAAAAATATGTTCATTAAAGAGCAGAAAGGCAGTGCGGAGCATGGGTTCAATTTGTCAAACATGACTGGAAGAAATCAGAAATTAAGATAACTGTACAACTAAATGTTGTAATCTGCTAGTTTTAGATCATTGAATATGGAGTTGATTAGATTCCAAACAGGAGTAAGAATGAGTGAGATACTGTACTTATAAATTTTCCTGAATTAAATACACTTTAAAACCCATGCGATTTAATGGAAAATTCATCACCAACAAGCTGAGAACAAGCCTGTTTTATCTGAATGTGTGAGAAGTTGAAATTCATGGTTCTCAGAGGCAAAAGTAGAAACACTTTAATCAAAACATTTACTTAGAGGCCTTTCAAAATACTCATGGACATTGTACAAAGTCAGAAAAGGTCAATAAAACTACTACATAAAAGAATGGATAATAAAAGTAGGAGTTAGGGTAATGAGTGAATTATGTTGGGTAGGATAGTTGAGTTTTTAGATAAGATCTGACAAGAGTCTCAAATGGAAGCACAGGTATGTGTAGTAAAGGTTTAAGTAATTAACTCCTTTATATACAACTACAACAGTAAAAGCCCTGACATGTACTCAAACGGTGAAAGTAAAAAGGATTTCTTCTTATTTACTGCCTGTCAAACATGATATTCATTGCTCTACTAAAGAGACAACTGTACTATGTTATTATCAAATCTATGTAGTGTTGTATAGATATGCAGTGATGCAAGAATGAAGAAATAAACAAATGGAACAGGATAGTTTTGTAAATGTAGGAGGCAGAAAATATAGATATGTCTTAAAATGTAAAAAGTAAGGTCATAAATACTTTTTAAAAAAAGACAAATTCTAACAAGGTAGAGTTTGAAGTATTTTTACTTTAATACTTCCCTTCTCTGCTCACAAAACAGTGATGCTACAAATATATGATCTTATAGACCATGATGCATTGCTGTATCTAACCAGGAAAAAAAAGCGTTGAGATTAAGAACCTCTTACAAGGGAGTCTTGGCCAAAATAGGCAGCAGCAAATACAAAACACACAAGTTTACACCATTAAAACACAAATAACTGACACATTTGACAAATAGTAAAGAATAACATTTGCAAGTCATGGAGTCGGCCTCAAGAACTCTGGACTTAAAAGCCGCTCTGAGAAATTTGAACTAATATTTATTACAATTTATAGAGTAGTAAAAGAATTAACCCAAATTCAAACAAGGCAGCATTAACTTCCACATTAATGCAGCAGTAATATTGATCAAAACTAAATATATAAAAGTAAAACATTGACAGGGATCATTTTCACTGGTGGATCTGAATTCTCATCTCATTGATCTTTTCTTTATGCAACATAGACACATTATTTCCCTGTTCTAAAATGAAAAAAACAACTGTATTACTAATAATATTAAATACAGATGTTGGATTTAGTTTTTTAAGGTGTTTTTACCAAAAGGCACCATCCCACTACACCAGATCCATCCTGCTTTTTGAATTCAGAGGATGAAACGAGTCCAGAGTTAGTCTGGGCTCAACCAGATACAGGCGACAAACAGTTCAATGTTCTGCACCACATTACACCCATAATGACTCTGGGCGTTCGGTCCAGTCACTGCTGTGAGGGAAATGGCAACGCACCCACTGCCAACAGTATTGACCACTGTTGTTTTTTTTAACAAGCTCTAAGTTGTGAACAGCTGCAGATGCCAGGGACCTGATGTTTTGTCAGGAGCATTAACTTCTTCTCCAGTGTGGACGTTTAACAATTTCTAATCTGGATTATTAGGAAACCATGCATTTGTAGGATTGTGAGGACTGTAAGAGCAGGAGTGTTGCCGAAGTTATGGTTCATATCTAAGATGAAAGGTGAGTTGACTGATGTTTAGTTGCAGAAAAATGAGCTTCATGAGTATAACTGAAAACGGAATTTTGCAGTTGATTCATTTAATGTTGGATCATGTTATTCACTCTTCTGCTGTGGAAAAACAGCAAAAACAACCTTGGTTTGACTTTACAGATAACTACCTTGAAACTAAAATGACTGGCGATGCCTAATAATTGCATATTAAAAAGGATGCATCGTTAGAATATAGCTCAAATTGCATAATCTTTATATTCTTTATTTAACAGCTGATGAGAAAACATTAAAATGCTTAATGGGGCACTTTTCTGAAAAGTTGAAGTATTTGTGCTGCTATGTGTTAAATGCATTAAACATTATCTTTCATCTGTTTCTTTGGTTAATAAGATTAAAAATAAGTAATTGTATTTTTACAGTATCTTTTACTAAATAATTTTATTATAATACATTATATGCATACAAGTCTTAAAAAAATACTTAATACTTTAGTATTTAACATGACTATGAAGTTATTTTTTGGGGTGGGGGTTATGCTGCAATGATTTGTTTTCAGACTGTTTATTATATTAAATGCTTGAAATCTTTGAAAGGGTGTTCTTTGGTTGAGGATAGTAAGAGTGTTTTACAAAATATACTTGAAAGTAGACAAATGTTGAGGTTAAAGTGCTAAAATGCCATAATTAATGCAATATAAGTCTTAAAAATTATTTTGCTAGTTGAAATCAAGATTAAATTGGGATACATATGTAGAATAAAACTATGCAAAAAAGTAAAATGAAGATAAAAATAAAACGAAAAATAAAAGTACAACACTTAGTTATTGGTAAAAACAGAATGTAATGTAAAAAAAAAAATGCACACAATAACAGTGTTTTTTCCTCTCTCAGCATCTCTGAATTAAAAATGGGAGATTGGAACTTCCTTGGTGGGATCTTGGAGGAGGTTCATATCCACTCCACCATGGTTGGGAAGATCTGGCTGACCATCCTCTTCATATTTCGGATGCTGGTTCTGGGCGTCGCTGCAGAGGACGTGTGGAACGACGAGCAATCCGACTTCATCTGCAACACGGATCAGCCCGGCTGCCGCAACGTCTGCTACGACCAGGCCTTCCCCATCTCCCTCATCCGTTACTGGGTCCTGCAGGTCATTTTCGTGTCCTCTCCCTCACTGGTGTACATGGGCCACGCCATCTACCAGCTGCGAGCCCTGGAGAAGGAGCGCCACTGCAAGAAGGTGGCCCTGCGTCGGGAGCTGGAGGCGGTGGACGGGGAACTGGTGGAGGTCCGGAGGAGGATTGAGAAGGAGATGAGGCAGCTGGAGCAGGGGAAGCTCAACAAGGCGCCGCTCAGGGGGTCTCTGCTGTGTACTTATGTGGCCCACATAGTCACACGCTCAGTTGTGGAGGTCAGCTTCATGATGGGGCAGTACATCCTCTATGGGCACCACCTGAACCCGCTTTATAAGTGTGAAAGGGAACCATGCCCCAATGTGGTGGACTGCTTTGTCTCCAGGCCCACAGAGAAGACAGTTTTTATGATGTTTATGCAAGCCATCGCCTGCATCTCACTGTTTCTAAGCCTCCTGGAGATCATGCACCTGGGCTTTAAAAGGTTAAAGAGGGGCATCCTGGACTACTATCCACATTTAAGGGATGATCTGGATGATTACTATTCCAATAAGTCGAAAAAGAACTCAGTTGTGCATCAGGTTTGCATGGGGACTAACGTAGCACGTAAAACTACAATCCCCACAGCACCGAGTGGGTACACATTACTGCTGGAGAAGCAGGGGAACGGTCCAAACTACCCTCTGCTTAACGCCTCCTCTGCCTTCGTCCCAATACAAGGGGACTCCGGTGTAAAGCCGGACCACCACAAGGACAGCAAAGCAGGAGTGCCGAGCCCAACAGAGCACAACAGCAACTCCAACAACACCAGCAGCGAAACACGTTCTCCTCCTGCTGACAAACAGGACGAGCCAGAGGAATCACATCAGGAGATGGGGTGTCGCCGCTCGGAGTACCCCACCCTCCCTGTGGCAGACACCTCCTCCTGCACCACGCTGTCAGGCCTGGCTAGGAAGTCCCGAAGAGTCAGCCCACCGTGGAACTGCTCCACAGTGGTTGAGGGAAACGTGTCAGACAGTGGAGACTCGTACCATGGGGGCAACAGTATGAAGCTCCGCAGCAGCTGTGTGGGCCCCAGAGCCAGGATGGTCCCAAAACCAGACATGAAGAGGCCGAGCAGGTCTCAAAGTCCAGACTCTGCAGGGGAACTGAGTTCAGTATCGCGACACAGCCAAGAGAGTAACAGTCCCACAGCCTCATCTCCAAACCGCCGAGTGTCAGCGGCGAGCAGTGGGAGCAGCAGACGAGCCCCAACTGATCTGCAGATATAAAACCAACAGACTGCAGAGCTTTGAATGTGGCCACAGGGACCAAATAAATACATTTAGGCGGAAGGGATAAAGCCTATATTCCTCCAATCCTTACATTTCTTCTAAAAAGTGTCAAAAGGGCAAAGAAAACCTTTACAAGCCTGGATATTGATGGCTTACTGTGACCTCTGACATGAGAACAGTCTTTTATAAATCACACTAAAGTGCATATGAAGTATAAAGTCCATCTGCACCGGAAGGATTTCTGCATCACATTTGTTTCCATGCATTTACAGGGCAGCAGCAAATGGTCAGAGGGACCTTTAATGATTTGTACCAATGCAACACACTCTGATGAGAAGAGTGTGGAAAACTAAACCACGGATCTATAATGCTCTTTCTGGCAGCAGTGCGCTGTTATGCAACCGGATAATTTTCCATCACAAACACCTATTACATATATCCAGTCCTTTTCAAACATTAGGAACATCTAACCTCAAATCAGAGAAAGTTGAGTTGCTATGAAAAATGCACATAAACATACATATTTCTACTGTGATTTTATGGAGATATTGTGGGATTTATCACTTTATCATATATATATATATATATATATATATATATATATATAT
>JAPTYQ010015034.1:0-12389 GCA_029814465.1 Ostorhinchus cyanosoma
GGAACAATACCTTTTAGGGAGATACCAAATGTTTAGGGTAAACAACAGACCTATATAAGCGTAGGTTACGTTTAGATTGGAGATTTCATTTTGACTGAGACTTCACCAGACAGACCATGGTGCCTGTATGATGCCAGACTTTTTAAAATAAAATCTTTTTTAGAAAATTAGGACGGTGTCAGCGAAGCCCTCTTCATCATCCTCTCATCATCCTCTTCTGATACACTACAAATTGGCGTCATGAACAGGATCGGGATGCAAACTACTGGCTATGTCTGACACCTTCAGCGTTCACCTCCTGGACCAAGAGCCCAAGTTGGGTGAGTGTTTCTCATACTGGGGCACTGGTTCAGATGGAGGCTGTTGGGGATTGCTGGAAATGCACCGAAAGAAGCATTTTTGGGGGCAGATGAGGATGTGTGGATGTTGGAGTAAGGTTAGGTTTAGTAATAAGGGGAGTTTTATAGAGAATTTAAAGTAAGAGGAATAAGAGTCCTTAAAAAGGAAAAAGAGGCCTTAAAAAGAGTAAGAGTCCTTGAAAAGGAATAAAGTTAAAGGAAAAAAGAAATAAGAAGTTAAAGAATATGTTAAAAAGAGGAAAAAAGTTAAAAAGAGGAATAAGAAGTTAAAAAGTGTAGAATAGCCTAATTAGTAACAATAAAGTGAGCTAATGACATCGTGCAAGATTAATGAAGAACAGGCCTGTAGCTTCTTTAACAGTAAGACATATGTATTAGTAACTATGTGAAAATTGGCTTTGAGTGGTTGAACTGGTGTAGAAAACAAAAGGGGATCAAATCTCAGGGCCGGGGATAATTGGGATAATTGGGATAATAGGGTTAAAGTGAAATGAAGAGTATAAAGGAAAAGACGAAGAAATAGGAAAGTGAGATAAAATAAGAGAAAGAGATAAAAAGGAAAATAAAGGAAAATAGAAGAAATATGCCTGAAAAGAAAAGATAAAGTTTAGAGAAAAGTGAGAATAGAAAAGGCTGAGTTAGCCTATAAACAAATAGGGTGCAAAAGCACATAAAGTGAAGTAATTTGTTAAAGGATAAATAAAATAAAGGATAGTTTTGAGGGATTTGGCCAATGTGGGAATTTTTGATAAAGATAGAAAAGGGAAAATTGTGAATGAGTTGACTTCTGTGGAGATCTGTGTCCTTTGTTTGTGTGTGTATGAGTGAGCTGCATGCAGAGGCTATTGTTCATGTGTGGTTGATATATATATATATATATATGTAATAGAGTTTAGATTCACATATATAGGAATAGTTTATAAGGGGAGACAGTTTTGGGGGGGGTTAGGGTTAGAAACCTATGAGCCTTTTCACAGGGGACTTTGGTAGAGGTAAAACACCCTAAATGTTGAAGTAGCAGTTACGCTACATTCACTGATAAAACGACATCAGGGGATGGAAAGGGGGAATGGCAGTTTTAGAAGGGGGATGATTTTGACCGTTTATATTTCAGGGGCATGGCTGGCATGTTGTGATGAAAAGTTGGTTAGACAGTGCTGTTCAGTGCTCGCCTGCTAGCTGGCTGCAAACTGTGGAATGGGTTTGTTGAACGGACTGTCTCATTACTCCGCATCTCATTGAGACATGCCTCTGTTCAGGAAATCCATTCCACATTTTGCAGCCAACTATCAGACCGGCTGGCAGGGAATCACTTGTGGAGTCATTTCAGCAGACAACATTAAAGCACAGACATGGCACATGGATCGGAAATCTCCATAGGTTGGATCGAAAATTTCTGATCTGTGTATTACATTGGTATTAGAACCCGATACCGATACTGGATCGGCCCCATCCCTATAATATATGTTAATAAAGTAAAATAAAGTATAAAAGGATGATCAGATAATTTACTTTGTCAAATAGTGCTAGAAAAATGATACCAAACACAATATGGTTAACATTTGTAATGTCTTCTAATAAAGGCGAAATCAGAAGTATTGAAAGCCGCCACAATAGGCTCAGACCCCTAATGTTGTGGTCTGGCTTCTGTTTGTCCTTTTTTTCTCCCCTGTAACTCTCCCCATGTCTCCACCTGGTGTCGTTGGGGTTTGTTTGTGTGCCTTCCTCTGTAGCTGGACTGTGCACACCTGCTGACGATCTGCAATCATCTGCAGTGTGTGTGTGTGTGTGTGTGTGTGTGTGTGTGTGTGTGTGTGTGTGTGTGTGTGTGTAGTCCCCTTCAGACTGAGGCAAATCGCCAGATGATTCTTCTCCCTCCAGAGGAAACAACCTGTTGAAGAAGAAGCAGCCTGCTCTGACCACGCCCTCGACCACGCCACAGCGACACTAATTGTCACTTATACCAATCCACTGCTAACCTTTGTCTCCATCCACTGACTCTGCGACAGCTTCCTCCCTTACTTCATCTACTGCCTCAACTATTACGGTTTCTGCTCTGAACTATTTCCACTGTCCACCTCTGTCCCAGCTTCATCCATACCATCGTCATCATTCTGATGCCACCTGCTCAAGCCACAATCCAGAGACTGCAATAAAACCCACCTGACCACCAGGGACGGACTGGGACCAAAAAACGGCCCTGGACTTTTTTTCCCCAAATAGGCCCAACTGTACGTGTTACAACTCTTGTGTTACTGAGTATACAGTTAACAGTAACACTGATCAAGCGTTTTTTCATAATTGAAAACACACACACACACACACACACAGACTATTTTTTCAATAACTTTTTTGATTGTTTATTACGGTACTTGAACGCAGTAAATAATCAAGTTACACTGATCAATCATCATTAATGTAAGCTATTCAAAGTGGCTACAATTAGTGCTGTGGGAGTAAAATGAATGGCAGTATCTTGGTGAAACTGGGTTTCATGAAATTGTTATTCTGTAACATCCCATCTGTCATATCTTAAAATAGGCTCTCAAAACATTAGTACAATTCTACAATTGGTTTGTATGTTGTTTTAGGCCATATTGGCTAGATTTCTTGACAATGTAAATTCAATTATATTTTATGTAACTGAATTTCAACCATTACTGTGATTAAACTAAAGTTGTATCATTTTCCCCCATTACGAGTTATCACTGGTGCCGTTTTTTTAGGTTAAAGGGGCCTATGCACAAATGAACATTTATTGTGCTTGCTTATTTTTATTTTTGCTGTCGTCAAATTATCTGCGTGTTTCTTTTGACGACAATAAGCCGCTATTCCTCATCATCACCGTGCAAATTAAGTGAATAAAAGCAGACTATCAGAGGGATCAATGAGTAGCTAAACGTAACCTGCTGTTTTCTCCTTCTCCCTCACTCCGGTACCTCCTCTTCCACTAGCACGTCCTCCGGTGGAGCTCCCCTTGTCTCTCCCTCCCTCTCCTCTTCGACATTCGGTTTGCTGGTGCTGCTGCTGGCTGCACCACTGTTATCAAAAAGCTCTGTGATTTTTTTACATTTACTTGCTTCACTTTCCAGTGACTTTGCCCTCTTATCCTTTACCTTCTGCCAGCCACCTTTCTCCTTGCTCTTAGCCATTTTGATTCCCGTTGACTGTTAGAGTTAAAGAATGTAGGCCTATGTTTGACTAATTGGCAAATTATCGTATTAGCACCCTCTTGCTGTTAGGTGTTCAACTCTACATTTTGGTTATTGAACACAGATGGACAGCGAAAAAAAAAAAAGGGCTGGCCCAACAATGGCCGTAGACCAGACGGCTGTTCTGGACTTTTCCAGAATGCACAGATTGCCAATCCGTCCCTGCTGACCATGAAGGACTACGACACGGCTTCTCCCTTTCCCCCCTCCACTTCTACTTCTCCTTCCCTATTGAAGTATTCAATAAATTCTATTTTTGTTCTCTCAATCACCCTCTGTGCCGTATTTTGGGTCCTTAAACCCTCCACCCACCACACCTAAGGCTTCAACACCTTCATTCACTCCAAACCACAGATAAGTGGGTACAATCTACTCATGAAATGACATAAACCAACTGGACCTCCACCTTAGTTCTTTTACAAAAACAGAAGAAAAAGATGAAGTTTATGTAGTTTATTGTAGTTACAGTCTCAGGTTAGTAGCATCATTTTGGCTTTTTGTAGGTGGTCTGGTCTGGGGTCTCTGCTCCCCCTCACAGGTCCACAGCTGACGTCTCCTCTGATGTCCTACACCCAGAAACATTAAGACACAATCATTAAACATTGTGTAAACAATATTATATTGAATGTGTAAGATTCATTTTACTGCTGAGGGGAAGTTCTTCAGATACTGTTAAGTTTAGTCGTTACCTTCCTCAGAGATGTAAACTCAGAGTTTTGGGTTCCAGAACAGTGGGTTTGAGTTGAGTAGATCAACTCAGAGTAGTTTCACCTGGAGTTAAAGTGTGTGCACCCCGACTATAAAAAGACAGCATCAGTAGAGCCCCAATTCAACGAGTCACCATGGCAACGGGGAAGAGGAGGGTTGTGTTTTTCACCCACATGCACTCATAAAGCGAGTTTGCACATGTTTTTAGAAAGAAGTGTAACTGTAAAGTTCAGTGTCCTCCTTATGTTTGAACAGTTACCAGTAAAAGAAGATTTACAAAATTCACCTGCTGAGAAAAAAACAACACGAAACGCAATAGATGGAGCGGCAGATTAGGAAACTGAAATACTAGAGCACAAGTTAGAGGAGCCTGTGACCCTAGTGAGGATGAAGCAGGTTCAGATAATGAATGAATGAAGTTAGAGGAGGTGCATGGACACAGGTGAATGATGTGAATGATGTGAAATATTGGAACATGAACTGAACTAACTCTGGGATTTAGAGGAAATAAAGAACTAATGAAATGTGTATTCTGTCTGTATTTGACTGCTGTGGTGGCGATGATGGGGACTTCATCTGGAAGTGATTCTGGCAGATAGTGTCTATGATCATCCTGCAGACAGCTGTCGTATTTACTGGGATGTCAGAGCATGAGTACAGTTAATGTTGTAAATGTGAGGATGGATTAGATTGAGTATGTAGATGATCTGGGACTGAAACGGTTCCGCTCATACTGGACCAAATCTAAATCTGACCAAGTGTATTTTTCTCATTTCTAGTCCAAATATCTCATCACACTTAAAATCAGACAGAATCACCTAAAGAGGAACTTTTCAGTGAGATATAAGAACTGATTTTAGACAATAGATCTGGAAAATCTGATTTAAGAAATCTTACCAAGATCATTTTCACTTATCCATTGGCAGATGTTTTGGTTTGAGTTAAGAAAAATAAATAATTAAGCAAAAAAGATTTATAAAAAAAAAAAATACAAGCACCCGTAGCACACCCCTTCATCTGTAGGAAAACTTTATCCTCAAATACAAAAATATTATTGTTCAATGTCCAGTTTTCAGGTGAAATTAAAACCTCACAGGGTGGCATTTGGGTAGATGGACAGTTACCCAGTTAGAAACTCAGAGCTTCCAAACCATCTTTGTGTTCTATATTTGTATAGAGAGATTCTCCATCCTAACTTATCATCTTTTACATCATAACTTGAATTTTAGTTTAAGTGCTTGAAAGTGCTTGCAATTATAGCCAAATCTACATAAAGAGAGGTGATACATTTGGATTTTGAAAAATAAAACTTTATGTCAAAAAAGAAAATTAGTGGGTGTTCTCAGGTCGAGTCCAGGTACATTTGTATCTTCGTCTTTGTCTCGGTGTGAGTGTGTCTGAAGATCGACAAATGGCTTCCCTTTTTTTGGATAAAACTTTGTGGTCTCCTTTCATTTCAAAACTTTTTGCTTTTATGAAACATCATTTTAGATGTTTATAGCATAATACAACACATATCATTGTGATTTTAAAAAAAAATGGAAAAAAATGATCATGAGTCTATGTCTTCCTGTAGACATGTGTTTGACCCCAGTGATAAGGTGCTGTGCTGGAAAATGTTTACAATGACCCTTAAAAGTACTTGATAAGTACTTGAATTTGATCTTGAAAAATGTGTATGAACCCTGTAGAAAACTAGAGCAGAGGAAAAGAGACTGTCCACAATTACCCAGCAGGCTGAGGGACGAGGACACCTTTGTCTGGACAGCTCAGAGGGACAAAGAGGAAAAGTGAAACCAAGTTCTAGTTTTATCAGTGGAAACTTTGAGAACAAGGGGCATGTTGAAGGGCAGGAAATCACAGCGGTTGATAATGAGACACATGCTTCTGTACATAACACTGACACACTGATGAACGTTGGCCTGGTACGTCTAGGTCTACCCCGTTTTGGATCAACAGAACAGTTCCATGTCAGTGAATGCATAAATGTGCATTTCACACAATATGACACAAACATTTATTAACGGACAGAATACTGTTACTATTGTAAAGTTTGGAACTAAAATAAGAATCTTTTCTACAATATTGCACCTTAACTTATCACAATTTACAGATCACAGTGGAACTACAAATACACAAAACATTTAGGAACAGGGAAAATATTGTTAAAATTGTACATTTCAGGTTGTATTTACTTTTATTTATGTATTTATTTGTATTTCATTTTGAAACAATAGTTTATTCAAGTAAATATTTTCATAATTAAATTTTTTTCCACATTAAACCAAGATGAAAATTTGTAGTCATTATTCACAGATTATTATCTTATTTTACTTGAGATCACATTGGTCTGTATGCAGAAGTTTGACACCCTTAACTGTTCATATCTTCGGCGCAATTTTTGAACTTTCATCCAGATTGGAACCTTTGGCGGGCTGGATTTGTTTGAGTGTTCGACACCCCTGGTTTAGAGTTTTAAGATTTAAGTCAGTTAATGTTCTCACTTAACTTACCTGACAAAGCTGAACGGCCTATAAAATGTTGATAAATGGAGTCATTCTTGTGTAAATCACTCAAAACTGCTGATATCATGGGGACAGACGCCACCAGTTGAGTGTTTTTAAGTATATAGCATGCATCACTATATATTTAATAATATATCAGATTAACAAAACTAAGTTCAACACTGTGGGGATTTATCAGGGCTGCAAACTTCTCAAACCCCCTTTGGAGTGAGATTTGGTGCTTGTGACCAAACTTCTGTTGCATATGCAGCCACACAAAGACAATGGCTTGAACATAATTATTTGGATTGGTGTCATGTTTCCTCCTGCATGTTTGTGGCCGTGGGGCGGCGTGCTGAAGATAGACAATACTTACGCTACATTCAGTAAAGCACAGACATGGCTAAGGTCAGATGTGATTTCCTACTTTCTGGTTGATTTTGAGGCGACGTGTCCAATACCTAAACCAATTCAGATTCATAACCTACTTCCTGACTTCACAAGTAAACGGCTGAACATTCCGCTCAGACTGATTCCTCACCCTTCAGCCATCAGGAGTGCACGTAGCTATTTCGTTGTGGTTCTTTAACAATACATGATGTCCGTAAAGGAGTAGGAAGAAGGCGAGCTTATATTATCCTACTCCAAATTAACATGACTTGGCTAATCAGTTAATGAATACAGTCCATAAAGGTCAGTCATTATATTACAAAAAAGGGAACAAATGATTACATTCCATCAAGAACTATTACTGTTGTATTCTCATTTATTGTGATTATATCGCTGGAAATTTTTCACAAAGTTTGATATTTAGTTCCATCCTATTCCACAAAACCAATCAACAACATGAAATGCACATCTTTTCACAATTTGTTCCAGCAAAATATTTTCATTTTTTGTGTCTGTAGTCATAACCACCCTTTCTATCTCTGAATAATTTCTGCATGTTACACTGTGATAATTTATTTCTGGCTTTGCAAATTTGTGCCGTTTTAATTTCAGCCAAACCATTTAATTCGAGTGTATGTGAGAGTAAGAATAGTTTATTTTTATGTTCCAGATATCCTGTATTATTATCCATATCGCTCTTTTGAAGTGTGCATAATGGTTGTAGGTTGGTTTTGTATGCATTACCCCACACTTCTACACAGTAATTAAAATAGGGGAACATAAGACACAGGCACATATAAAATGCATATTGAAAATGTACATCAATCAGTCCAGAGTAGACGTGTGGGAGTATGTAAATGTTCCTGTGCTATGTTCCTCCTTTTCCCTCAAAAGAAAAGTCCGTCTGCTTGGCAGGATTTGCCCGTTTTCGTTTTAGATGGACTGACATGTGTCGCTGAACATGACGTTTATGTGCAAATAATCTCTTACAAACTGAGCAGCTGAAAGGTTTTGCTTCAGTGTGGACACTCATGTGACGAGTTAAGTTTGACTTGCGAGCAAATGCAAATCCGCATAGTGAACATTCAAACTGTTTTTCTCTTTTTTCAGTTGCTTTTACGACACCCTTACCAACCTCCTTGCTGAAAGACTTCTCTCTTGCGTGGACTTTGACGTGACTTCTCATGTTTGACCAATGAGAAAATGACGCACCGCATTCTGAACAAGAAAAAGGTCGTTCTCCTGTGTGGAGTCTCTTGTGTTGAGCCAAGGTTGACTTCTGAGCAAATCGATGACCACAGTCTAAACATTCGAAAGCTTTCTCTCCTGTGTGCCTTGTCATATGTCTTCTAAGATGAGTATGATCCTTAAAACTTTTCTTGCAAACCAAGCACTTGGCTTTTCCACCTGAGTGGACTTTCATGTGATGTTTTAAGGCTGACTTTTCTGGAAATCTTTCACTACAAACTGAACAAAGAAATGGATTTTCATCTGTGTGGAATTTCATGTGATTGTCCAAGTCTAGTTTAGAAGTAAATCCTGTACCACAAATTGAACACAATAAAGCTTTGCTATTGTGTGGTGTCTCATATATGTGTATGTATGCATGTGGTTTTGTGTTCGATCCTGTGAGGTTATTATTGTTTACGCTAGATAGAGGCTTTGTTATTTTTGTTACATGTGACTCAGATTCCCTATTGGGTGTCCAGTCGTCATCAGTGTCCTGGTCAGAGGAGTCTTCGGTCTGGTCATCAGTCTGTGTTTCTAACTGTTTGTGTGGATGGAGGCTGCCAGCTGCCTCCGACCCTCCATGGTCCTCTTCATCAGTTTCTTCTCTGTCCTCCTCACTTTGTCTTTGATGAAGCTCTGAGGACTGAGGTTTCTTTTCATCATCTTCATTCTTCACTGTTACAGTAGGAGATGGGAGCTTGATCATATCAGCGTCCTCCAGCCCCTGAAACTGTTCCTCCTCCTGTTTGATCTCCTCATATTCGTCTTTAATATAGGTCAACTCTGAGTCCCCTTGGTCCAGACTAGGAACCCCTTCCTTCAGACTGGGAACCCCTTCCTTCAGACTGGGAACCCCTTCCTTAACCACCAACAGCTGCTGAACACCTACTGGACACAGTAAACAAAAAAAAAACCCACACCAAGTAAAAAATTTACATGTGAAGAGTGCTTCAAACTGTAAATTATGCAAAGATTTTGTTATGACAGTCAGAAATAGTGTAGGAAAGATCATGTCTTAAGTTAAAATAGACCCTCAGACCAGATTACCTTCATGTTAGGAAACCTTTCTCAACCTTGCAGTTACCTCCAGAGTCTATGCAACATGTTGTGTAAATGACATGGTTGTTTTTGAACATACTGGGACATTAAAGGGGTCATATTTTGCTAAACCCACTTCTGCAAAGCTATCTTTGCATTTATTTTGGAATCGAATTTTTATTTTTCAATGTTATGAACAATTTAAAATGTTGATATATATATTTTAATAATTGTTTCCTGTTTATGTGAACTGAAAACAAAACTTGATTCAAAATTGTAAATGGCTGGAGAAACACAATCACAATTTATATATAATATAACCAGAGACAAACTGGTTGCATTTTGAATTTTTGTTGAGCAAGTAAGGTCTCTGGAGGAGTGATCTTGATTTTACGATTTAGATATTTTGGAGGATTTTCAAAGATTAAAACCTTCATTAATTGCATAAATGTGATATACTGCCCAGTCCTACTAAGACCAAAATTGTTGTTGACACTATACGAACTGGTTGGGTCATTACAAAACCTGGTATCTACACTGCAACAAATATGAGAGGAATGGTGAAAGTATGCAAACTCAGCAGTCTCTCATATGTGAATACTGATGCTGTTTTGTCATACTGATAAAATTAATATTGGGTTTTAGAATTGGTTCAAAAAGAAAATGAGAACATGTCAGGAAGGGACAGAATCATTTCATGGTAATTGTCTGGCATAATGTCAATTGACTCCCTCAGACTTCATTTCTCTTGAGAGAAAAAAAAATCCCAGAGTCCAGTCGGTACCACATAGTGGAAACGCAGCATGTCAGCCCTCGTTCTCCTCTGCATGTGGTCAAGCTAGCCCCTAGTGTTTTTTATGTGCATTATTTATCTGATAATTATGGTAAAGTAAGTTGAATAAAATGATTTTATGGCTATTTTTAACATGAAATAAATTTCACAAATCTGATATTTTTGGTATTAGTACTTCATATACTATTAGCACCAACACTATGAATTACTTTTACTGTGTACTTTTGGAGTGATCATACTCCAAAATCCCTTCCAGGCTACTAAAGTGTTTTCATCTAAAATAGTGTAAAAACTAAATTCAATGAAGAATAAAATAATTTTTTCCAATAAGTACCTCATGCATCTAGTATATTTGGAAGTAGTAGTTCATATACTGTTAGCACAAACACAATCAACTATTTTTACTATGTACTTTTGGAGTAATCATACTCCAAAATCCCTTTCAGGCTGCAAAAGTGTTCTCGTCTGAAATAGGGTTTAAGACTAAATTCAGTGATGAATAAAAATATTTTTTCCAATAAGTACCTCATGAATCTAACAGATTTGGTATTAGTACTTATTAGTACCAACACTATAAATTACTTTTACTGTGTACTTTTGGAGTAATCATACTCCATAATACTAGATTCATGAAGTACTTACTGAAAAAATGTATTTTATTCATCAATGAATTTAGTCTTTAAACACTTTTCTCAGACAAGAACCAACACTTTTGTAGCCTGGAAGGAATTTTGGAGTATAATTACTCTAAAAGAACACAGTAAAAGTAGTTCATGGTTTTGGTGAGAATAGTATATGAAGTAATAATACCAATTAAAACAGCAAGCGGTGTCAAAGGCCCTCGCCCTCCCTTTCTACCACCTTCCCATGCGACCGCTGACGCCACCTGACCACGAGAGGACACTGTATCGTGGGCTGGATCCAACATTCTACGAGATACACACACTTTTGTGTAAATATGAAGGGGGTGGTATAGTGCAATTTTTTTTCAATTTTGTCAGATGAATGGGTGTAGGCCTGTGAGATTGACAAGTGATTCAATTTTGAGCCATATCGGCATTTCTATGTCCAAATTAATGCCATTTTAGTAAAGGCACAATTGTAGGAGGCGCTATAGTGCAAAATCACACTTTATTTCGATAAATGGGTATAGTCCGGGGAGATAGACGTCTGAGTCAAATTTGATCCAAATCGGTGTTTGTACGTCCGAGCTGGAGCAGTTTTTGTGAAGGTAATTTTGTAGGGGGCGCTATAGTGCGAAATGGCAATTTGTGTTGATGATTAGGTGTAGGCCCGGGAGATTGACAATAGATTCAAGTTTGGGACAAATCGGTGTTCGTATGTCTGAATTAATCCTATTTTAGTAAAGGTATATATCTAGGGGGCCCTATAGTTCAAAATCGCAATTTCTTTCAATAAATGGGTGTAGACCCCAGAGATAGACGTCTGAGTCCAATTTGAGCCAAATCGGTGTTCGTGTGTCCAAGCTCAAGCAGTTTTTGTAATGATAAATTTTCCGAAAAACGTAGCAAAGTTTGTGACGTTGTTAAACAAAAACGGTGATATATTCCCCAAAAATTCGGATAACTTTTGATCCTCCACATGTCTACATAATGTTCAGCAAAGTTCAGCTCATTCGGTCCAACAGCCAAGCAGGAGACAGTTAAAATATGACAGCAAAGACGCAGACTCCGCTCTTTGGCAATTTCAATCCAACATTGTGGACTTCCGGTTTTAGGGGCGTGGCCATAACAATATTTTTTGCTCGTCTCCTCATGTTGAACACTTGTACCAAATTTTTTAGTTCTACGACAAACTTTGTTGGAGGGCGTCCCATTGGCTTTTGTATTTCCACTTTTCAACGGGGCGCTGTTGCCACATTTCGTTACCGACATCTGCGAAACCTATATGTAAATAAAACTTTTCACACTTCTGAATTTTGGGCCAAATTTGGTGAGTTTTCGTGCATGTTCAGGGGGTCAAATTAGGGCTCAAAGAGCAGGACAAGAAAATTAAAGAATAAGGCCCCGTCCCAAAGTTCCCCCTTCCCCTACATTTCTTCCCTACCCCTCTGTTTTGAGTGAAGTTTTGGAGGGGTAGGGTGTCCCATTTCTCTTTAGCATCGAGGGGGAGTGGACATTCTGTCCCTCGAAAA
>JAPTYQ010015094.1:0-12384 GCA_029814465.1 Ostorhinchus cyanosoma
ACCAAAAATTATAGGATGGCTTTGAGATATTTTAGGGGGGCTTGAGCCACCCTAAAATGGGGCTAATAACATCCATGAGTGGATCTCACGCTGAAGGGGATGCTTCCTTTCCATTTAACAGCTCTTATGACTGACATGGCTGAATCCTGGGTCATTTTGCTCAGTTAAAAACCATCTTAAGCAAAACACTATTTAAACACACCATATGTCTTTTATTTAATTTAGTCCAACCCTAGCAGCATACGTATCAGACTATAGAAGACAAATCAATGCAAAAGTTATTTTCATTATTTAGGTATTTTGCTGGAACTGTTTTGAAGTCACATCTTGACTGGTACAAACTGTAACAGCTGTTTATTGGAGGTGGAATAAATAAAGTCTTTCTGTCCCCAGTGCCATTCTCTACCTGAACGACAACTTTGACGGAGGAGAGTTATTCTTCACTAACAGAGATGCCAAAACAGTCACAGTAAGTCACACAGGATTCATCTGATCACCTTAACCTAATCTTTTCTTAACCTGTGAAGGAATATTTGCTAGATCTCCAGGTATTTCAACCTTTGCGTCCTCTGCATCTTCAGGCCAGAGTCAAACCAAGCTGTGGTCGACTGGTAGGCTTCTCCTCAGGTCCGGTAAATCCACATGGTGTTACTGCAGTGACCAGCGGCCGACGGTGCTCGCTGGCCCTCTGGTTCACCAAAGAGAAACTGTACAGAGACATGGTGAGCACTGACCAGTCATGTGGTTGATGGTGTCGTGACAAAAGTGCTGGAGGATGATGCAAATGTGGTGGTTGTTTACATGTCTGGTCTATGACTAGGCTTGGTCTGTGATGATAATGATGGGGCTGATCATATATCCACTTAAAAAAACAACAAATCGGTCAGAATCATTTGTCTAATGACGTTTGAAGCTCTAGTGCATGTTTGGCAAAATTCCATAATAATCTTTTTTGGTATATTGTAATTCAAGTGATCTGACAGGAAACAAGAATTCTACCAGTTTTTCTTGTCTCTGTTTTCAGGCTGTAGAAAAAGTATTTGTGACACAGACTTTGTGTGAACACAGACATTTTCAGGCAGGTAGGGGAGTTAAATACAGTGGCAAGAAAAAGTATGTGAACCCTTTCAAATTTTCTAGTTTTCTGCATGAATTGGTCATAAAATGTGATCTGATCTGCATCTAAATCACCAGAACTGACAAACAGAATATGATTAACCTAATACCATACAATTCTAATATTTCATGTCCTTATTGAACACAGCTATTCAACACTCAGAGCATTACTGGAAAAAGTAAATGTACCCCTAGGCTAATGACTCCAAAAGGAGATAATTAGAGTCAGGAATTTGCAAACCTGAATTCTAATCAATGAAATGAGATTTTTAGCCATGCTTGGAGCCACTTTGTCTTAGAAGAAACACTCAAACCTCTTGAATGTCACTGGATGTTATTTATAGGTGTAATTAAAGGTTGTTGTTAAAATGCATTTTGCTCAATGTCAAAGCTCGGAGAGGGTTCTTCCTTTTTCACGATGATGTACAACAGTGTCAGATCAGTCCTCTTTATCTTTGGTGTTTTTATTTGAACTTAGAGGAGACAGCTGCAGAGGGACGGTGGGCATTTTCAGATTGGGCTGAATTTTTCTCCTTGATTTCGGCTTCTGCAGCTTCAAGTGTTAGAATTTCGTAAAAACAACGCAGAAGGTATAATTTTTGAAAATAGTAATCACACAATCCTCAGCTGTACAAATATAGCATATGACAAGACCCTTTAGCTAATCAAAATTCATTTGATAATGTTTACTGAAATGCTTAACTTACTGAATTTGATCTCAACTAACTTAAAGCAATTCCTTAAGGGACAAAAGTACACACATTCGTATTTAGAAATATGGATATTTATGCACCTTTGGTGATTCAAAACATAAATCGTCAAGGCTCTGAAGTTTACTCACAGTATAAAAATAAAAAACATGCTGTAGAAAGATATTTCTATGAGCTGTTTGTGTGCAAAGTTAATTTCACTTTGTGTCATATTAATGTGTCACCCTCTACTCTTTTTGTCTGTTTCACCTTGTTTTGTGTTTCTTGTGTGATATGCATTAATGAACACACCAGGGGAACATCTTTTTGTGTTTATTTTGTCATCTATTAAGGTTAAAGAACAGAGTTGTGAAACAGATTTTCATTGTTCCTGTAACAGTGACAATAAAGAGCTATGCTATTCTGTTCTGTTCTATTCTAAAATTGAACTTGATATGGCACATGCAAATAATGAATAATGTCCTTCAAATTAAAATAACAAGCCTGTTGTGAAAAAATATCTTAAAATGTAGGGAATAAAATTAAAAAAAAATTATACTGAACTGAAAACTCTACTAAAGTACAGTAACATATAGAGCAGAACCACATTAAATGATAACATAAAAATATAAAGCATGAAAAAAAAAATTACATAAGCAGCAAAAACCCAAAGCTGTTGTAACAATAAGCAGGTGCATTTATTTTTCACTGGAGATCAAAATTGTAATGTCACTTCTGTGCGTGCTTCTGTTCTGTAGGAGCGTGAGGAGGCAGAGGCCATGTGGGCTGCAGATGGACAGAAAGTGGTCAAAAAGGAGGAGGTGGCAGACGGCAGCACAACGGCCGGACGAAACGCTCGCAGCCAAGCACCAAAGGACAGGAACCGAGGGAGAGGCAGGGTGACGGGGGGCAAAGATGAGCTGTGATGAGCTGCAACGAACCTAACAAACCAGGGAATCTATTTTCAACTGCGTCAGTTTTAAGTGGAAAAGTTAGACAATCCTTCAACAGGAACAAAAGTACTCATTATGCTGACCATGAACATTGTCTATTTTACATAAATTCTAGTGGTTTCTGACACACTACACTCCTTATCTGTCATGTAAAAGTATTTGCATGCTTGTGTATATATTTATACTGAATAAGATGAAGGTAAGCGTGTAAAGCACTGTAATTTCCCCTCCCCTGGTCAGTATGCACTGTTTTTACAGCTAAGTGAGCCTTACTGAGCAATGACACTTTTAATATGAAGAAAATAAAAGAAGGACTGTGTCAGAGTCACTTCACCTACAGTAGTTGCTTTATTCTGAAAACCCATACAATTGAGGGACAGAAATAGCATTAAACCAAGAAAAAAGGGGGTTAAAAAGTGAAAGCATGTGCATTTAATCTATTAAGCGATTACTTCACTTCCTCTGTCACTGGCTGCTGATTATAGAATTCAAGAATTAATGTTTTTTTTTTAAGTCTCTTTCTGCTAAATGTAGAAGCATGTGCAATTAGACAGTAACTCGTAGCAGTAAGTAGAGTTGTTACATAGTACATGAGCAAGTGCCATTTACAGGCACTGAGGCAGTAAGAGAGAAGAGCAGAGAGTGAGAGGTGCACAGGGAGAAAAGGATAGAAATAGAGAGATTACTGTTAATCCCTCGTAAATGAGTGCATTTGTTTATGAAGCTTAAAAATTCTCCCATTTAGAATATGGAATAGTAATCCAGCAAGAGATCATTTAATCATTGACGTCCAGCGGCGTGTCACTCAACTCCCCACTTCTGTCTTATCCTTCCCATTACAACCACTGCTTCCATTCAGCCCCCTCCTCCACGTCGTCTCGTGCATTAGGTACCGAGTCAAGTACTCTTTATGGCCCATATTAACACTCTCACTCCCCCTGTGTTATAATCCCCCTTCGCTGCAGAATTGGGTCGGCGGGCCTGTTTTAATGGAGCCTTGGTTTTAACCTTTTCCCTCCCTCACACACTGGAATCATGCAGTACCCTAAAAGTGTGCATTAATCCTCTCTTAAGTGTCATGTATTTATGCATCTCTTATATCCTAACACTAAGCAGCACAATCTGACCACGTTCTGTTCTAAATATACACTTACACATAAAGTCTATCAACATAATGACGTCAAGTTTCCATATTTTGTATGATTAGCAAAAGTTACGTAAGGCCTAACAGCATAGTTACAAAACCAAAGTCATATTACAGCTTCCTGTTGGCATTAAATGCATCAAATGAAGTTCAGTGAGTACTGACACGGTTTCTGCTAAAAGATGCTTTACGCAGTGTTAAGTTGAGAGTCACAGGAGTTGTAGTAATCATAAATCATAGCTTAATGTCAAATTGACATTGTGACAGTTTGTGTTTGTGGTTTTAATCCGCTCACCCCTCCCTGTCCCACCCTTCACCACCCAGGACCCCATTTGTTCAAAACAAGGTAAAGAGGTCAGTAACACTTAATGAGCCTTATGGACAAATCTATTTGTTATTCTGGACTCTATTGTACTGTTTAAGCCATACATCCTGATTAGACGCCCATGGATTCACAATGATAAACAGAACTAAACCTATTTTAATCTCCGTTACATTTCTTCAATTCGTTTCCAGTTTTATTTTTAAATTATTTACTTTAGTTCCATGAAAAATCACATGATGACATTTTACTTCAGGGAATTAACTGGAATGAACATGATATGGGCTTCAGCTGTTATAAAGTTGGTCTGGACAATAAAAAATCTTGTGACTTTAAACAATGTGGAAAAAGTCTAAATCAGTAACTCCATAGCCAGTAATTCTGTGCAATTACTTTTTAATTATAACCAGGCAATATATGTAACAACATAGAAAAACGTGGTCTGTAACCATGTTTGGTTTTTTCAGACAATTCCATTATTATCTTAACTCTTGCTGTGGGAGAGAAGAGTTACAGATAGTTGGCATGAAAATTCTGAAATTCTCAAATCACCTTCATTGAATCCTTTTACCGTTGATCCTCGTGAAACAAACCAAGTTGTGATTTTCTAATTTTGTGTAAAACAGTGATTTTGAGCCTTCTGTCATATATCACATCTTGTGTATTTAGGTCTAATATAAACTAAGATGTGGTTGAATAAAAATCTAATTAACTCTTAGGGAAGTTAAACATGACTGATGAAGAACTATAAAAGTCACATTGATGGAATTTTCTAAGTTCCTACCTCATACATACTTGATTTTTACATTTTATTGTCACATATTTCCTATTCAGTACAACAAAGAATAACGGCACAAACTATAATCAAACGACTGTACACTACTTCCCATGAATTATAGATAGAATGTGGTCATGTCTCCAAATGAACTGAAAATATTGCAGGGAGAGACATGTCTGAACAACTTTAGTGAATCGAGCATCACTGTATTTGTTGAGCTGAGGCTAAGTTCACAGGTGTGGATAAGACTCCCCAAGTGTAACGGTGTAAAAACCAGGCACCCCCCCCCGCAAATGTTTTACTTGATTTGCCCTATCTCTTATCATTGCACATTTTGGTGAGCTTGACCTCAGCTTTTGACCTACATTCACCAACATTTAATGAGATCTATTCTGGACCACCTCGCACCTTTCCTGAAAATTTCATGGAAATTCAGACAAATAAAAAAAAAAAAAGAACCAAAAACAACACCCTTGCCTCAATGTGTTTTGGTGAACTGTGTTTATCTGAGCGGTAATGTCTGTAATGTGCATTTATAGAAATAGGCATCCCTCAATTTACATAATCTAAGAGGAACACCAACGTCGCTGTTCAGCAGACATACCACACACACATCAGCTGAACATTTGAGAGCTCACTACACTGCTGTTGTGGCATGGGAGCCTCCCAGACCTCCTTCAAGACATCCATTGGACCCCTCACTGGATGTCCATACAGTAGCTGGAATGGTGAAAACCCAGTTGATGTCTTAGCAATTTCTCTATATGCAAACAACAAAAATGGAAGCCACTAGTCCCAGTCTGACCCAGAGTCATTCACAACCGGTCTCAGCATGGACTTTAATGTTTTATTAGAGTGCTCAAGGTCATCTGTTTGTGGATGGTAGAGACTTGTCTTCACACCTCTAACACCCAGCAAGCTGTAAACCTCTTTTAGCAAACTTGATGTAAAATTTGTACCTTGGTCTGTAATGATCTCTTTTGGGATGCCAACCCTTGAAAACAGCTGACTGAGGTAATTGACAATCTGGCGGGCTTTAATCTTCAGGCTACTACGAAGAGAACCAACTGGTTAAATTTGTTATGTCGGTGGGCGGGGCTTAGCTGGGAGGTATTCTTTTGACAGACGACAAGCAACCAGGAATGCTACAGCCAATTCTGCTGCATCTCTAGACATCTTCGGATTCCACTCTTTGATCCAGGTGCGAAGATCATAATTCAAGACTTTGAGGAACTGCTCCATGATGATGATGACTCTAAGTTTCTCCATTGTCTTTGTTTTTTGAGTTATCCACTTCTCATTCAAGTCCCTGAGACGGACCTTTAGCTCTTTAGGGAACTCCTCCTGGAGTGGAACCTCATTCAATAGGTCTCTGCACTGATTTCCCATTTCTGCAAGACAGCACATTTAACCTTTTCATAGTCCATTGTATCATCAATGACCTTAACATATGCTGAACAGGCTTTAACAGTGGGGCTAGGTGGAGAGCCCACTCATCCTGAGGCTACTGGCAGGCAAGAGCAAATCCTTTAAAGGTGATTAAATAATATTCAGTTCCTTCAACTGTTGACAATCCTGGCAGCCCTGCTACACTTCCTTTTGGAGCTGGGTAAACTTGTGTGGAATTCATTTTCACCTGTCCTTCCACTTGTCCGTGCTTGTTTTCCAGCTTTGCCAGGGCATCATGGCCCATCAGGCCACACAGAAGACTTGTTAGCTCTGCCATGCTCACTTGGTCCTGGGGTTGACCACCTACTGCCCCCTGCCAGTCATGGTCATCTTGGGATACGTCTGGTGTACACTCAGCTTCTTCAAGTTTCTTATGTCTAGTTGACATTTTCTTCATTGTCTGCTACTGGCCTGGCCTGGAACCCACAACTGCCACCAAATGTGGTAGACATGGCCTGAGCAGATGGATTTTGGGTTGGAGGTAGTGATGTTACGTCTGATACTCAAGCTCCGAGGCCTGTTTCAAGCCAAGGAGGTGTGGCCAAATGAAGCCTGTCTCGAGGCCTGTTTAATTTTTCAGAGTATCACGTGTCAAAATACAAACGAGGCCCCGTTTGCTGAAATCACGTGACTACCTCATTATGTGATTCAGTTTGCTTCATCAGTCGACTGTGAGTCACAGTTTGCAAAGTCTAAGGCTGAGGTAGTCTCATCAAACAGAAGGAATCACCTAACCCTCGATGCTGTCAAAGTGTTTTTATTCCTGAAAAAATAGCAACAAATTATCCACCCAACTTGCCCAATTTCAAATATATCCCAATCATACAAGCACTTTCTGTAACCATTGAAAAATATAGCCACATACTGTACTTTATTGATATACCACACACTTTGGTATACCACCAATATTACTTCATTGATATACCATGATCTGGATAGATTTATTTCATCTGGCTTTACAATACCTCAAATGGAAATTTTGACTTAATACTTTAATAAGTATACCAAGAGATCCACTAGCACACATGTAACATACCAGCAGATGTCAATATCCTCAAATGAACTGTTAAATGCGGCTTTGTCTGATCGGACTTTTGGTGAAACACTTGGCCAGAAAGATTCAACACATTCACAGGGCCTCATCACACCGTCACTAGTAGGAGGCAAACTCAGAAACATTGTCCCAGTACAAAAGTTATTTATTTACAAAAGTTAGTTACAAAAATATTTACAACAAAAAAATTAACAGTTAACACAGCTCAAATGAAGAACTCTAACCTCATACTAAATTAAATTGACTTAACATAACAATAATATATTCAATTTCTATAGCGCTTTTCAAGGTACCTTACATTATTGATCCGTTATTCATTCGCTCTCACATTCTCCCTTTGGTGGTGGTAAACTACATCTGTAGCCACAGCTGCCCAGGGCCAATTCGCACAAAAGGCCCCTCTGACCACCACCGAACATTCATACGCCAGTGTGAGTGGCACTGGAAGAAAGGAGGGTGAAGGGACAGAGCGGGATTCAAACCGCCAACCCTTCGGTCATTGGATGACCCGCTCTATCTCCTGAGCCATGGCCGCCCCCATGTACTCAATTCTACCATTGGATGTCCTCACCCCTTTCACAGCAACTTTCAACTCCCTTACATATACTGCTGAAGGCCTGGTACATTTGGGTAAAACCATGCATGGGGTAAACTCATCACTTCCTCTGGGGAAAAAAGAATACAACAGAAACATCACCCCCCCCCCCCCCCCCTGCATTTTAACTCACAATGTCTCACCATGCTTAATCTCTAAATGTATATCAAACAATACTTTTCTTAATTAAAATGACCAACACCCCTCTGGTTGGTTTCACCCTGTTTGCATCATTGGTGAAGTCACCAAAGTTATAAAAGCAGGAAGTAGACTTTTCACTATGATTCTGCAACACATGTTGTATATGGTAAGTATGAACATAACAAAATTGATAAACCAATTTAAAGTTGGATATACTTATCCATGTTTGATTTTAACCAGAAATGATGTAGACGACCTGTAACCAAATATAATGCAAACTCAAACCCAGGATAGCCATAGATATCTGCACGTCACAGAGTAAAGGTGGAATAAAGGTTAAAACAAATGCCTAACAAGCATGGTTAAATTAAAAGGTTTAAATGATGGCAGTGGGACAAATGGTGTGGTTCTCACCCACTCTCGCATCCAGATGGTTTCAAAAACTTAATGCAGTGTAAAGGGAGTCAAAGGTGAGATGACATTTTCATCCAACCCATGATTAGAAAACCCATTGGTGATCAAGTATTCCCCTCTAACCTCAGCTTTCATGGGTTGCAGAATGTCACTCAAAACTTATTTCCTCCATTCACACCTTCAGTTTTTCCCCAACCAATCTGCATGATGTTAGGGATGAGCATGGCCCACGGATTCATCAAGATATTCCTGAAAAGGAAACTAAAGTAGGAGCTGATCACTGTTAGTTCCTACAGCAGAAAACTGTCATAACCACCAAGAGTGAAACTCTTTATCAAGGTTGCTCCAAGATGGACTCTGCTGCTTAAGTTTATCCATCTTTAGGTTTAGTGTTAATATCTCCAAGTACATTTTCTCATTTGTAATGTAGCGCATTATGTTCAGACTGTGAAAACACTATGAACAGTGTTGAAAAGACTAGAAACTTAATGTTTGACATGTTCACATAACCCAAAATCCTGACAAGCCTGAAAAATTCTGATTTCATATTTTAGTCAGCTCAGATGTTTTTCCTCAATGTTTTATTGTGAGACTTCCAGTTAAATCTAGCAATTGAGACAGACTTTAGCTAACAGCAGATGTTCTCCGGTATGTGGCTCCACACAGAAGGTCAGTGTCTTCACTTTCCACAGCAGTGTGAAACCATGTCAGGTCATCTATTTAGTCTTTTGAAGGTTAGTGTTTATCTAACCTTGCTTTTACCTCGGCAGGTTAAATGACTGCACCTGCCTCAATGCTCTTTGTCAAATACCATGAGAGGGTTCCACTGTTTTGTTTTGTTTTTTAACCTTGCATGCAAGCAGCACATAGTTTTAGATTTTTTTTGGGGGGGGGGGTTTATTAAAAAAATATTAAAACTGAGAATCTACCATGATACTGATAAGACCTGACTTCATGCCACCTAGCCATAAAATGAAGATAAGAATAAAATTGACAGACTTCTCAGGTACAACATATTGGTCATCTATGAATACAAAACCAAATTACAGACCCATATCTCTTTATTTTTGCCTGTATTACTACAAACAAATCCTTTTTTCTGCTTTTGTCCCAATGCACTGTCCCGGATCCATCTCTCTAAATCCAGGGTCAGTTCATCTAAAAACACAGCCAGTCTACGGCTGTCATCACTGAGCTCCAGCAGGCAAAGGTCAACACTTTAAAGCTACAGACCTGAATTCATCCAGACTGAATTGTGAGCAGCAAACTTTTTTTTTTTGCCACAGTCACCTTTTGGGTTCACAAATATACAGCCATACTCAAACAAAGTTGCATTATGATAGGGAAATTATCAGAGGGATTATCCAAATCAGAGTCCTCTGAAAAACTTGAACAAAGAAGTTAACAGACATGGTTTTATGTTACCCTTCCGTGTATTCCATTTGATTCTGGTGATTAATGCCATTTTAATACATTAGGTTTTGAGTCTTATAGCTACTAATATAAGCTACAACAACAGTTGACTCATATGTTGTTATACTTCTTTCATTTCCATATTAAATTTTAAGTTTAAAACCACATTCTTTGCTTTTCTCACCTCAAATTTTTTAAACAAATGAGACACAACACATACAGATGAACATCATCTGTTACTTGCTTTTTAAAAATAATTTTGTTGGAATTAGTTAATGTGAAAAAGGTGTGAATAGACATGGTAGTAACATTGTGTGTCATTACACATATATCTGCCCATGTTTTTCTCTCCTCTCTATTGTCTCCTATGCCTTTACAGAAAACAGAAATTAAGCAAAAAGGTCGGTTTTTTTTTTGGTTTTTTTTTACTAAGACCACTCCAAAAGATTCCAAAGAAAGGCAGCCTTGATCTAGTGCTGCTGTTTCATAACTAAAAGCAACTGATTTACTGCAGCAACAGCGGTGTGCAAACCTTTAAAGGGGTGATGTTGAAAAATAAATACATCTAGGTTAAGTTTAATGTGATGCTAACCAGAGTATATTTATCAGGGAGACATGAAGTGTCTTTTAGGCTGCTCAAGTACCTCCAGATGCATCATCAGTCAGTATTCAATAAGAGGACAAGGGCTGCAGCGCACAGACAGTTGCAGTACACATATGTGTGGTCTCAGGATGATGGTACCCACATACACGGGCATGAGGGCTTCCTGAATGCCTTCACTATGAAAATGAGGTGAGTCACATGCTCTGGCCTTCACAGATCTGTGCTCTCCACCATTATCAGAACACCAAATGAGGGAATATCTTTCAGAAGTGTTCATCCCTGCTTGTCAAGCTCAGAAATGTGGAATCTATGCCAAACTGTATTGAAGTTATTCACCTTACACATATACTTTGTTTTTCCTTTAATTTGTCACTTGTCTGCGCATTCACGCAGTGTTTGCAGAGACTCCCCTGGATCCTGACGTTTTTCTGTTTCACCACTTGACTCTCTCTGATCTCTCCTCTGCCCATCTCTGTCTCTCCCTTTAAACTTTCTAATCTTAGCTTCACCTCAGGTTTACAAAACATCAACCCTGCTGCCAGTCATAGATCTTTTAAAGACTTTCTCAAGTCCATAAAAAGCCATGTTCCCAGGTCCTCTATTTATCTTCTTTCCCCTCCCCTCCATTATTTCCATCTTGTGTTTTTTTTTTAAATTCAGATTCACCTCAGCTCATGTCTTATGACCCCATATCCACACTCTGCACCTTGTTTGGTTTCCCCACCATCCCCTCTCTTTCTGTCTCCCTTCCCCCCACCCTGGCCCCCCCCCCACCTCACTTTTTTCTGTCCATCCCAGGGTTTATCCCCTCATCACTGATCTCCCTTCATCCCTCCAATCCTCATCTGTTCCTCACAGGAGCAGTGGAAAGAGTGAGTGACAGAGGAATATCCCACTGTGTGTGATACGAAAAGTGAATGAGCGGGAGAAAGAGTTGCAACAGGCAGGTTGAACTTATGACAACAAACAGAGGGAATCCGCTGGAGGAAAAGTGATCTACCAACACACCTTGAGTCTCCTAACTGGTGAGTGGATGGTTGTTAGTAGTTGTCAATTGTTTCTTGCCAGTTGTGTGTGTGTGTGTGTGTCATAGAACTCAGCTGTCGGATTAGCATCAGTGGTTCTGAGTTCAAGGTTAAAATTATTAGATATTGGTCAAATATTCCAAGTTTTCCTTTTTTGGCAACATTTCTGGAGCCTGGTGGGACACTTTCACAGCCATGATGTTATATCCTTCAACTTTAAAACGATGACAAAATGTTCTTTCATAGCGATAATGTTGAAAGTGGCACACCTTAACAGTCATAGTCTTAAATGGCCAATATAATCATATTGACATGGATCTATTGCACTTATTTGTGCTATTTTGCTGTTTATGGGACATATAACAGTGGGATTTATATCAGATCAGCAATAGGACATCGACAGCTGACCTTTAAAATACATTTTGTCTGATTTGTAATTCTCAGACATAATCTGCATTAAAATCTGATCATCGCTGTTTTCCAGATGTCTACATTTTTAAAAACAGAAAAAATGGCATAGTGGTGAGCAATAAAGTGAGCTAATGCAGTCAAAATAAATGGGTTGTGATTTAGTAAATGTATAGTAAGTGATGTAACAGGACAGAATTATCCATTTTTAGTCTTCTCCACTGAACTGAATACCTGAAGAAACATTGTACCCTATGATATAGAAGATAATTTTATTTA
>JAPTYQ010015118.1:0-12379 GCA_029814465.1 Ostorhinchus cyanosoma
TTCTCAGAGCAGCTCGGTCAGTACACACATGGCTGGAACACTGACTTCATTAGGACCCCCATTAGGACCACATAACAATGTAAAAACACATCACTGTCCATTTAGAAACCTGATCTAAATAAACAGACCAACCAAAAGATGCCTGACTAAAAACAGTCAAACACCAAAATCACGGCTATATTTAACAATGAACATATTATCAATATGTATTATTAATACACAAACAGGGAATTTATAACAATCACCTTATTAATAATTATACAAGTGCATTTCAGGTCTGTTATCAATTCTTTATTCAACCTTAATAAAATTATTAACATTGTATTTTCACATGATAGAATTAGTATCAGGATTGAAATCCATCCTCAATTTGTTCAGATGAATAGTATGAATTATCTTATAGACTATGTACAGCTCACCTATGGTGTTGCTATAGTAAAGCAAAGCTGAATAAGATTAAGGTTGGATATAATGATTTTCATAGAATATTGTTCCAAGGTGGGGAAGTGCAAGTTATCATTTTGTGACGTTTAATGTTCCTACTTTCCATGTTTTGCTGAGGAATTTTATAAGTTCATGTGCAGGTTCAATGATCTAAGAATAAATCCTAATGTCTGTGACCCTGATCTGAGTGACACAAGGTTCACCTCCATCTGTTGGAAATACTGACACAAACAACTACATATATTTGAATTGCTGACCAGTGACTGACATTGTATATCTGTGATATTCATCTCTATGGCTTGTGTGTGTGTATGCAATGTCTACTTTTGGACTTTGAGTCTGTAAATAAAATATTTAAACCTTCTTATTTCAACCTGTATCATGGGCCATTGTTTTTGATGTTTTGCCTTTTAAAAAAAACAAACAAACATTTTATTGTACACAAATGTTTCAATCATTGTTCAATAAAAACCTTGTTTATTGAACCTGCCATCCTTATTTCACTTCATCAGCTCTAACATAAATTGCAAGTCTGACCAGTTAGCTGTTTGCACAGTTACTTTTATTACTGAACATACATCTGAGTATTCAAGCATAATTTATTTATTTTTTTGTAGATCTGATGAAGGTGTGTGGCTTCATGCTACACTCGTCATGGGTCTGATGTGTGTCTTACAGTGCTCAACTGTCCATCTAAAGAACTAGACTGGGCAATAAAGACAAACATAAAGCACAGAGTGAACAAAGCAGGCCAGTCCTACAATAGTAAAACATAGAACTGCTCTCAGCTTGATGGCCCCTCCTTTACTCTGGAGCTTATATGACATTAGCCCCACTCAGGTAAGTAGGCTACCCAAGCTAACATCAACCTTCACCAAAATGCGTGTTTTCACAGTCATGAGGGCAGTGTTTTCCGTGGTTCAGCCCACTACTCCAAAGTGTGACACCCATAACAGCACATACAGTGGTGGAAGACTGGTTGTCTGTGGTTTATTTTGCGATTTACCTTCAATAACGCATTCACTGCTGTCCGTCCGATAGAAGTACAAAACAGGGCTGCGTGTATTTGGAACTAATCAGGGTTACACGAACCACCAGTGCGGCGAGATCAAAGCGTGTCGCAACTCTCTTTATAGGGCTCTGGACTACACTACTACATGTCAAGCATATTCAAAAGGAAAAGAAGAAAAAATTATTCACTTAGGCCAACTCTAGAACTAATTGAAATCCGTGAATCAGTTAAATTATCTGTGAACCCCAAAGCCTAGTGATCCCTATAGCAGAAAGACAGACAAAACAACCAAATGGAACAAGGAGAATGAAAAAATGAACAAATTAAACTGATTAATAAGTAGCCCTGTCCAATAATGAGCACAACTGGTGGACAGGAAACACATACTTCTAAATGCAAAAACAAAGGGACTACGAGCCTATGGAGCCCAAGGATCAGCTGATGACTGAACAGCTTTTATCTGAAATACAACTTCTTAATATCAAATTAATAAAACTTAAATAACTCCTGAACCAAATATCAAAGCCAGAATAAATTCAGTACTTCAAGAATTTTTCAGGAATACTGATATTTTCTGGTTTCACTGCTTTTTAACACCTGCCCGGAGTTATTCAAGAATATTTTAAAGAATACTTTACAAACAGCATTTGCAGCATTTCCTCCTATCTTTCTTTTATATTTCTTGAATGATTAAAAATTAATAAAACTTAAAAGAAATTAAAACTTATAAGCAATTTATAGAGTTTAGGGACTTTTATGAAATGAAAAGGGTTGTTATTAATTGAATGTGGCTGTTAAAGTGTCTAGATCTGATGGGATATTACACACACCCTGTACCTGAAATAAACTTAAAATTAATAAACCTTAAAAACTTTAACTAAACCAGTCTGAAATACAACTCAGAATAGAACTCATTGAAATTCCCCAGAACCAAATACAGAAAAATAGAAAGTAGGAAAAGATATGAGAAGCTATAGACAAAAATAAAATAGAAAACAAAATAATAAAATAAATACTATTACCCTACTATTTTATTCGATCTCTTATCTCTGTTGGTTTCACCGATATTTAACTCTATTATTTCTTATTCTATTATTCTTATTCCACTATTCTCACTCTTATCCCTCCATTTTCTTTTCATTTATTTAAATTTTTCATCTGACTCTTTCCTTATTTTCTTATTTCTCTCATTTATTTTCATTTATTCTTCTCTTACTCTGCTGTTCCCTGTATTTCCTCTTTATTTCCCTTAAATTTCCTTCCTTTTATCTTTGTACTTTAATTACATAGAAACATAGACATGCCCGAGTTTTGGAAAAACTAAAGAAATCCCTATAACCTCTTATTTTTACTACTTATTCCTTTCCCTTATTTTCTTAACTTCCTTTCCTTTGTTTGTACTTCCTACATAACAAATGAAGCTGCAGAACATAGACAAAAAAGGGAAAAAATGAGATCACACACTGATCACATAGTGAGTGTCAGCTTGGCAGACTTCAAATTTTGCATACTTCTATTTTTGTTTTACCTTCGTCCCTCCTTTACTTCTTAAAACTTTACTTAAAACTTTAATAACATAACACATTCCCATATGCAATTATTAGTTAAGTTTTGGCAAAACCTCAAACCGTGACACTGATCAACAGAATTCGATTTCTCTCTCACCCTTTGTTTCCACTTGATCTGCTTAATCTGTACTCCGTGCTCTTCACACTGTCTGTCCCTGGGTCTTCTGTCGCTCTGTGGTTTTTCAGGCTCTTCCTTCAGGCTCATCATATTGGGTTGTTTTCTTCCTCCCTTCGTTGTTTTACCTTCTTTTCTTGTTTTCCAGAAACTTTATTTTTATGAAGAAAATGCAAACATTGTCACTCTGTACAATCTGTTACAGTCTGTTATGTTCCATCTTCCCATAGTCTGTTGGTCTGTTGCTGGACACTGTGCTGTCAGCCAGCACCAAACAGAGCGATACCGGAAAAATGAAAGCTGTGGATATTTCAGTTCAGTTCCTCTATGAATGCCCGCATTCTCCACCAAATTGTCATTGTTGGCAAAATGATGTAAAACTAAAGGATATTTAATAGAAGAACTTTATTTGCTACATGATGAACAGGCACACAGACAGCATCTCAGTCTCTGAATACCCCATGTCTTGTTACAACATCTGTCCTTATGGTTGTCTTCAGAATTGTTTACACAAGTGTCTAGGTACAACCAAGTATGCATTTATGTAAATAGTTTGATAAAAACTAAACTGGTTACAGCCAGGCTGGCACCTTCAGCTTGGTACAGCTGTGTGAACACTGCATGTCAGTCCTTATCAAAAGACAATGTACAAACGGAAGAGTTATAACCTGCCTAATGAACCTTAGCCCTGTTTTCATGACATGCACAGTTACATGGACAGAACATCTGCACACCTTTATCCTTTGCTCATTTCTCCTCTTCCTCTTTTTCTAAATTGGGCACCTGAGAGACCCAGAGGTGAACTGTCTCATCTGTCCTCCTCCTCCTTCTCTTACTGATTCTGTGTGAGCAAGCAGGAGTGCCTGCACAACAGAAGAGGCTCAACATGCATATATATATATATATATATATATATTTTTTTTTAAGAGCTTGTGGTGCAGCGCCCCTCATGAAATGCCGCCCTGGGCCATTGCCTACTTCGCTCACATCAGAAACCGCCCCTGGAAAGAAAGCATACAAATTAAACACAGAGAGCAACACAAAGTAAATATATAGATAGACAGATAAAAAAATCTAAAGCATACTAAATGCAATAAACAATTGACAAAGTAAATACTACATTGATATACTAGTGGAAAATAGCACATTTTGTAATTTTCTAATTACATTAGTCATAAATGGACAGAAAAGAGAGATATTAAGGGTTAGACCTATTGTCACTTTTCCTTGGCATAGAGGATTAAGCATACACTTGGCAATTTGGCACTGCCAATATGTGAATGAACAAAAGAATCAAGTTAACAAAAAGAATTCGGCTTCCCATCTCTACTGTGCAGATGGAACACTTGGAGTCATGGAAAAGGCGAAGGGATGAGGTGGATCAAACCATTTTTGATGGGGGGCAGGGGTGCTACTGTATGTTTGCTAAACTATTATGTTTCATTCATGGCATAGGTCACATAGGCAGTTACCTAGGGCACCAACTGCTGAAGGGTGTGCCACTGGTAGACAAAAAAAAGGGTAATAGTAATTACGGTAAATAAAGAAATACTAGTACTGATAACATACTAATCTTCGTAATAAGTTCTCATTAAACTGTCTTAAAAATAAAGAAATGAGAACAAAACAACACCCCTTGTAATTTCTCAGGTGAGCTCTCTCTGACCTGGTGCTCACTGCATGTATGTGTGAGTGACAGAGGCAGAGTGGAGCTGAATGACAGCTTTAGCTACCTGGCCTACACTAAGCATCCAGGTAAAGGTGGAAAAATTTAGGACCATGAAAAGGTCTTTCAAGTCCTCAGCTGCACAGTTTCGAAGCAGAGAAAAGAGGAGGCAGAAAAGCAGTCCAATTATAGGTGGTATGTAACCCTTTATAATGTTAAAAAAAATCTTTGATGTTACTAGCAACAGGGTGTGCTGGCAGATTTGGGGGATGATGATGTCTCTGAGGAAGGAACATGCAGTGACTGAGCCATCTACAATCACCAAATCTGTTTTGCGCTGACTGGTAATGGTTGCCCAGACTGTGAAAGTGAATCCTGGGGACCATGTATATCTCGGTATATTGCTCATCTTGCCTTCTCCAGCAATGCTGACGACCATCATTTCTGTGCAAGGTGACCTGACACTCATCAGTGAACAGGACGGTAGACCACTGCTGCATTGTCCAGGTCACATGGTCTTGTGCCCACTACAAATAGTCACGACGGTGTCTTGGTGTCAGTGGAGTCTCCTGCAACAGTCATCTGCCATTCAAGCCAAAGTGGTGAAGTCGGTTGCAGGCCTGCAGCTGTGTGGCAGCTGCATAACGGTGTCTGAGTACATAGGTCCTTAGGTACTGGTCATCATTGCAGTCCATCACTCATGAGGCTCCACTCCTGGGTCTGTTACGGATACTGCCAGTAGTTCTGTGTCTTGCTGCAAGTCTGCTGATTCTTTGAGACACACCAAGTTCACGAGCAACATCTGACTGCCTGCTACTGACCTGAAGGCACACTATGGCCACGTGGTACTGCTTGTTCATTAAGGGATGTTGTGAGTTCATGGCTGCTTGAGTGATGAACTGGAAATGACTTACTGACAATACCAGCTTTTTACACCCCCAGAATGTTTAAATGCCGCATTGAAAAAGGTTGTCTTTCTGTATTTTTTGGCATTGGCCCCAATATGTAAACCATTCTGTACATTTCATGGAAAACACAAAATGAGGTGTGTCTATCACGCTAATACAATTGCTTACCTATCCCAAAAATCACTGAAGTGAAACAAACACATTATGTATGAAATCCACTGAGGACCTCACAATATCCTAACTTATTGTGAGTAGTTTATGTTTCTATCTGATTTATATATGTTTCTATCTGGTTTACAATGGCAGGCCGTGCATTTCATACCTAGGCCTTCAGTAGTGCTCCATCTGAATCAGTTCACCCTCAATAACTATTTTATAGCTATAAAAAACATGTTATGCAAAAATGCAGGATAATGGGCTGTTGCATTGCAGATAGATCCTGTAGCTACAACAGATGCCTCAAACAAACCACAAATTTCCTTCTACTGCAGCTACAGGTGCGACACACATAAAACATCGATAATAACCTCGTAAACTTGCAATATTATTTAGGACATTTGTACACAAAATCCACCCTCCTTTCTTTCTTCAAAAAGAGTTCAGTTACGCTGTCGTACAGATCCATACCACTCGTAGTTAGTGGACTGAAAGTGACGGTCAAATCCATTTCCTGGTTGACACAGGCTTGCTAGCTTCGGAATTGCCCGTCCTTTCTTAATGATGTCCAGCTTTTATTGAAAAGTCCATCTTGAAAACGGCTTCGACAAATCTGCAAGAAAATCCATTTCTTCTTCTCCTTCATCCATTGTGAGTTGACAGAACAGCTATTAAATCATCACAACTATACTTCTGTTCGTGCAGCTTGCTACAAATGCAGTTTGCTAGCTTTGGCTCGTACACCATGACTATGTAATCAAAGGGCATGAATACGCTGACATCACCATACGCCTGCTAAAGGGCCTTGGTGTCACCAACTCAAAATCTGATTGGTTGAAGCAACAATTTAATCTAGTCTTTTTTTTGTTAGAGGGCCCGCAGAACTGATAGTGAAGGCCTCCAGGCAGACTTCTTTGACTTTGCCTCTGCCTGGCAACAAATGATGGCTGAAATGTGATTGGTTAAATGCATTAATATGAAAGTGCATGTGTGGAGGCAGCACAACCAGGGGAAAAGCTATGAAAGAGAAGCGGACAGACTATTTAGAATTGTTTGATAAGTATTCATGGACAAAATATAATTAACACCAGTCTGTGATTCAGATATTTATGTAGGCCAGCAGAGAAGGCCTTGCAGGCCTTGATGGCCCACCACTGCTGGTTTATATGTGTTTTTATCTGGTTTACTGCTGGTTAGCTGGTTTATATATGTTTCTATCTGATTTACTGCTGGTTGGCTGGTTTACATATATTTCTATCTGGTTGATATATGTTTGCATATGTTTCTATCTGGTTTACTGCTGGTTAACTGGTTTATACATATTTCTATCTCTTTTATATATGTTTCTATCTGGTTTATATGTGTTTCTATCTGGTTCATATATGTTCCTATCTGGTTTACTGCTGGTTAGCTGGTTTATATATGTTTCTATCTGATTTATATGTTTCTATCTGATTACCCTGCCCCCCAAAGGGTAGGTGAGGGTATTGTTTGTTTGTTTGTTTGTTTGTCTGTCTGTCTGTCTGTCAGCAGCTTCACTCAAAAACTACTAGACCAATTTCCATGAGATTTTCAGGGAAGGTGTGAGGTGGTCCAGAATAGATCCCATTAAATTTTGGTGGATGTAGGTCAAAAGTCAAGATCACCAAAAATGTGTTTTGGCAATGATAAAAGATAGGGCAAATCAGGAATTTCCTTTTCATTCCTGTATAATCAGTTTTGCATATAGCTTCTTTTTGCTCTCACTGTTGATGTGCTTTGACATCAGAACCTTGAAGGCAAATTTGAAGACTCTAGGTCAAAGGTCAAGGTCACAATAAAGGTCAAAATATAATTCTGGATACACCTCTTGAACTATTCATCTCCCAATGAGCACCAAATGCTCGTCTTTCAATTTTGCATCTTGTGTGAATAGATTTTGACCTATTGTTGACCGAAGAGGTTGGGGGTCACTTATTCAATACCTAAAATACTGAAATTGACTGTAACAAAAAAAAAAGTGGCGATAGAGACTTAGTTACTATTATTGATAGATAGGAAACCTGGCATGGGCTTCAAAATGGTGTTATGACCTTTGACTTTGAGTGACGCTGAAAGGTCAAACTCAAGGTCACATGATTTTAAATGGTTGTAACTCCAAAAAGAATGGTGATAAGTACTCAGTTACTATTGTTGACAGATAGGAAAGTACATGTAGGTTCTAAAATGGCATTATGACCTTTGACTTTGAGCAACCTTGTAAGGTCAAACCTATAGTCTCATGTTTTGAGAGGGAGATGTCCATTATGACCTAAAATGTTTGCGAGGGGCAGGGTTTGTTCTGTCTGGCAGCACTTGTTTATATATGTTTCTAAATATGATTGTATCTGGTTTACTGCTGGTTAGTTGGTTTATTTATTTTCCTATCTGGTTTATATGTGTTTCTATCTGGGGGCTGTTGCACAAAACTAGGATAAGGGATTAAGCCGGGATATGTTAGTCATCCTGGCTGAATTTATCCATGATCCGGTTGCTCAAAAGCAGGATAGGGGGCAGTAGGATATGTTTTGATATAAATTACCGTGTAGATTTATTCTGTGGAGCGAGCCTGCTCCAGACCAGGCTAAGTACTAGGATTTATTTAATCTCTTCCCTTATTGCAGTCACAGTCACCACAAATGGAACCAATAATTCTTCCAGTTCCAACGACACAAAGGGATCGCATTAACTAGACCCATTGTCATTATTTAAACATGCGTGATGAATAATTTCAATAATTTTACATAAATTACAGTGTTTCTTGTGGAACTGATCTGTTTGTGTGGTGCACTTTCATGCGGCATGTCATATAGAAACTTTACTTCTGTAAACAGTTATACCAAGGAATTTGATGTAATTTAACCTTTCAATTCTCTGTAATATTTATACTTAGATAACTGACAGTTTCCCATAGGCTATATATACCATATAAATATGAAAACACAAATAGTAACATGATGTTCCATTATTGAATAAGGATCAATCAAAGCCAGTAAAACATCTCCTTTAAAACTGAAGTCAAACAGAAAATTTACAAGATAGAAATAACAGAACTAAAGCATATGATAGAGCAGAAGAAGAAATACACATTCACAGGTAGAATACAGCCCACATGTCTGTACACTGAAATAAATGTATAGAATAATAATAACGTATATAATACAGCCCATATGTGTATACACTGAAAGGCATGCAGGACAAATCCATGCACAACAACTGAACAGACAAATGAATAGATGCAGTAGCCTCTCTACAGCACAGTATACACACAGTTCACACACAGTACACACACAGTATACACAGTACACACACCTTATACACACACGCAGTATACACACGGTATATACACAGTACACACACAGTATACACATAGTACACACAGTACGTACACAGTATACACACAGTTGACACCCAGTATACGCACAGTACACCCACAGTATTCACACAGTACACAAACATTATATGCACAGTACGCACACAGTATACACACAGTACACACACAGTATACACACAGTATACACACAGTATACATGCAGTACACACACAGTACACACGCAGTATACACACAGTACGCACACAGTATACACACAGTACACATACAGTATACACACAGTACACACACAGTATACACAGTATGCACACAGTATACACACAGTACACACACAGTACGCACACAGTATACACACAGTACACATAAAGTATACACACAGTACACACACAGTATACACACAGTATACACACAGTATACATGCAGTACACACACAGTACACACGCAGTATACACACAGTACGCACACAGTATACACACAGTACACATACAGTATACACACAGTACACACACAGTACACACACAGTATGCACACAGTACACACACAGTATACATACGGTATGCACACAGTATACACACAGTACACACACAGTATACACACAGTACACACATAGTACACAACACAAACATCATAAGAGGTCAAATCAATCTAAACTGAATTTAAACAAAGCTTAAATTCGTCTGTCCCTGCAGGACAGACTTAACTGACATTCACATCATGCATGTTAATCAAAATAATTTAACACATATTGGTGTGTGATCAGCCGACCACTTACATCAGGGAAGATGGAAGGACTCTCCCAGGCCATGTGTGATGCACTCCTCATAAATACAGTGACATTCTGGACATAGATCTGATAGAAACAGTGGTTATTAATAGAGGTTGTATGTCTCACCTTGTGATAGGAGTTGATAGATTCAGAGGTCTGATGGACTCAGGAGTCATGGATTTAACCAGACCACTGTGGAGGCAGTCAGCATTGCCCATCTGAAATGAGCAGATGAAGATCATTAAACCAAACAGTGAACAGTGGTCATTAACCCATAAAGGCCCAGAGCTACTTTAGGGTCAGTTCACAAATGAATTTACTATATATCTAACCTTTTTAAAATGATTTATCACCATTTATTATATTATCTTCTGTACTTTGTATTTTATCAGGTATTTAAATCAGGTATTATTATTTAAATCAGGTATATTCCTATATTTAATTGACTGATCATGTAGATGTCCATAAAAGCTCAGATTAAAGTTGGGGCCATAAGGTTTATTTATCCCAAAGGTAAATTCACTGAAGTCAGTGAGTTAATCTATTTATCCCAGTTCTACAGTCTGATGCACTTACATTTACATAGTTTCACTCACATCTACAGTCAATTTCACTGACAGTTTAAACTGATTCATAATCACTATAACTACGTTTCACAGATATTAATTAATTACTTGGTTGTAATTGTGGTGGTTTCATTGGATCAGTCAGTGTGTATCTGTGTTCTACTTACTCATTCAGTCTGCAGTCCTTTTCCAGTCAGTGTTTATTTGTGGTCTACTTACTCGTTCAGGTGGTCTGCAGTCCTTTTCCAGTCTGTCTCAGGTTGTTTTAGAACTGTGTCCGTGTTGTCTTTCTTTTTGCTTTGGTCCTTTACTTCCTCGTAAACCAGAGTGAGGAGTTTTACGTCCGACAGACAGGTATGCCGCTCTGGTTTTCATGGTGAATCAGTGAATCTGTGATCGATGTCGGGGTCTATTAAGGAAATGGTGTGTGTGCACTTATCCAGGATTACTTACACCTGGCTTGATGAATCCGTGCCTGTTCATCCTGGCTTGGTCTTTGTACAGCTGATTAAGCCTGGATGTTCTTGTTTTGGATTCGTTGAGCGTGGCTTACTCAGTTACCCCAAATGACGGAATCCTAGCTTTGTGCAACAGGCCCTAGGTTTGCTGCTGGTTAGCTGGTTTATATTTGTTTCTATCTTGTTTATACATGTTTCTATCCACTTTATATATGTTTCAATCTGGTTTACTTTGATCCTCCTTCCGCCATGTTATGTCCAGTGAGTGTATTGTTCGCTTGTTAGCGTTGTTGGTAGTCGATCTTTTCCTAGTGCTCTTCAGTTAGTTTTAATCCACGATTTAACTAGTACCAGTAGCACTAAATACCTGATTTAATTTAGTCTTTGGTTGGCTCAGTATACACCCGAAGCCAAAGACAACATTTAATTTTAGTTAAAATGTTTGTTCATGGATTAAAAACAACTCTTCTCTTTAAGCCTTACTCGCCTAGCTAAACTGTGCCTTAGCCCTCAACCTTCACCCTCTTCCCGTCTTTTCTGCTCTGTGTGCTGTATGTACAGTGAGCTCCCTGCCTCCTTTACTGAAGACAGAAGCAGTTGTAGGAAGTGTAGTTTAGTGTCAGGGTTGGAGGCCAGGGTTTCTGAGTTAGAAGCACGGCTCTGCACTTTGGAGGTTAAGGCTAAGCCTAGCTATAGCCAGGTAGCAGCAGGGACCACAGGTCGTGCTTGCAGTAGCAGGAATGCTAGGAATGCTTATTCAAGAATAACCCTTTTTCTGCATCATCCCTCAACACCTCCGAAAGACTTGGTCGGCACTTGGCCCGTGCTGAAGAGAGCTTTCTCCAAATTGGTTTTATTTCTGAACTTTTCAGACTAATTCCTGAACTTATTTTCTGACTTTTATTCAGACTTTAAAGGAACTATTCACTTTAAACTCGTGCCCCAGTGGATTAAAATGCGAAGACAGTGCAACACGGACAATGAACATTTGGATTTAATTCGGACTTTGAAATTATACTGTTCTTTACTTGATTTAAAGGGACTTTAACTGATTTCCTATTTTTGTGGGGATGTTTTAATAGGTAGCAGTGAGTCTTAAATCATTTTCTCTCTATTTTTAATTACATGAATTTTTATTGGATTTTGCTTCGCTTTGCTGGAAATTGCCTACAATAATAATACAATTTAGCATTTGAGCAATAGAAAATTTCTCATTTGCTTTTGTCATCTTACAAAGGTTGCAAGTATCACGATTGTCAGGTTCAAATCACCTAGACTCAGAAACAAACACAAAAACACACAGGAGTCAAGAATTTCTTGCTAGCAAGGAGAGCAGTTGACAAGGCACTGTCTCATACAGTCCTCCAACCA
>JAPTYQ010015418.1:0-12359 GCA_029814465.1 Ostorhinchus cyanosoma
CCCGATGTGCTCACCCCCCCACCCCCTCCCCAGTTGACAAGCACTGTTCTAATTCATGGTCAAAAAGAGATGAGTCAAATGTCACTAAGGTTTGATTTTGTATGTTTCTATGTGATACACCTACAAAAACCCAAAAAGCCCCAGAAAATAGGCCCATTTAGTCATAGTTTGTGATTAGATGTGAAAATGTATAAACCCAAGAACACCACTGAGGTGGATGTGCCACAGAGAGTAAAGAGTGTGCGTTTTCATCTCTATAAACGGTGATAACATTGCATGGTCACTTTAAAAGGAGCCCACTGATGGAGTCCATTAGTTAATCCAAACAACTTTCCCCCCTCATTCCAATGCTGATAAGTGATTAAACAGGCCTATGTGCAGTTAATGACTGTAATATGTCTGCAATCAGTGTTTCTAGACTAAATACTAAATAGTTTATTAAATAGTGGTTCTTAAACATCCTAAGAACCGTTTGTACTCTGTAGTTTATGAGTAACCCAGTGACAAAGTCGCTTCCAGAAAGTCTTCTCACCAAACTTTGTGTCTTTTTTTCTGCAACATAATCCTCATTTTACCATCCAGTCTCAAAATACAGAAAAACAAGACTTTTTTTTTTCTAAGGCTTTAAATTTTGGTATTATGAACAAGAAAGTTAAACTCAAATAACTTATGAAATCTCTCCCCCCTTTTGAGCATTATAAGTTGTATTAATACAGATCCATGTTCGGCAAAAACACATTCTTTTTGTCTTTTTAATGATGGTTTCTGAAAAGAAAATCCAATGACCAAAACATACAGGAACCCAGATTATTTACTACCACAGGGACCAAAACAGGAGTTCCATCAGTGGATTTACATTTCACTGAAAAAAAGAATGACAAGCACAAACTGTCAGTGGAGTGTAATTCCCCATCTTTGGGTTTCTACTCATCCCATGAGCTGACCTTAGCTCATCTCACTGCTTAACATAACCACATGTATAAAACCAGAAATTGTACCGTTGAGTTTGACTCACTGTGAGAAGGAAAGAAATGTGTAATTCCACAACTTCAACAGCAACTGGCAACTGTGAGCTAGTGTTGACTTGTGAAAAAAGATTGGTTCTAAATATAACACTGTTAATGTGGTAGACATGTTCATCAAGACAAACCATCAGCCCTTGAGCTCCTTCACACTTTCCACATTTCATCCCTCGTCTTCCACCTCCTTTCCCTTTCCTTCCCTCTTACCTCTACCTCTCCTCTGGCTCTTGTCTCTGCTGCATATTTCTGTATGGATGGTTTGCGTCATGTGTCCTCAGGACTGTTTCTCTCGTCTACAATTAACGTCTGTCCCTCTTTCTCTTTCTTTTTCTCCTGTGTGTTTTTTGTCTGTGTATGCACACATAAGCTACCCTGGCATCTTTGTCACAGAAAAGAATGCTCTTAAAATGAGTTTAATGTCTCTTAAAACAAAACAGATGGTTTTCCTGTCGCTTAGTGAAAAAACAAAATGCTGTGGCAACTAACTTTTGGAAGATTCACATGTTGTTGCAGAAAGATAGTGCGCACAAATGTGTGGGTGTGGATGTGGTTTCGGAGACTGGGGGAGTTTGGTTTACTGTCAAAGGAGTAATGGTTTTCCAAAGAATGATTGTTTTTTATTCCAGCTAAAATAAAAAAGTTCCCCTCAGTAGTTGCTCAGTCATTGTTGTAGTTGCAGCCCAAGAAAATGTGCTCAGTTTGTCTCCTGTGTTCATGTCTATCATTGAGATGAATCGATCTGTTTCCCTATAATTCTGTCTCTTCTCCAGGGACCTCCTGGGCCTCCTGGACCACCAGGAACTGATGTAAGTAGAAAAACCTTTGAGTCCGTCCACTCCGTCTGAACCTTTGCCCTCATTTTAGCTGCGGGACGTAACAACTAAGTACAACAGAATGATTTCCCCTCGAGAGTTTACTTGATTTGAATCTGAAACTGATTCTGTATGTTTAGTCCAAAGCCAAACATCCAATTTCCTGAATCTCCTCAATACAAAAAAATGTAACCTCCATGAGCAGACAGAGCAAAATATCACCTTTCTTTATTCTTTTTTTCTTCCCTCTTTTTGGCTTCAAACACTGTGCAGGGCCAGGCAGTGTGTGTTATACTTCAGAGTTATGTAATGTGATTTAACTATGTATTGCTGTATGGTAACATTTACTCCACTTCTCTCTTCAGGAATGTGAAATTCTGGATATCATCATGAAGCTCTGCTGTAAGTTAGATGCATTCACAAAAATGTAGCCACATGTACCTCACATGTCAGTACCTCATTAGGCAAATATGTAATGTGAAACCAGAAGAATGTAAAGTTTAGTGGTTCTATTCCACCCAGTTTATTAACCTTGTTTTGATTTTGTGTGTTTTTCTTTTACATCTTCATCTAATGACTTCATAGCCTGTTGTGGTGAGTTTATGCACATTTTAACTCATAGGCATTTTTATAATTTATGCAGATTTTCTGCATCATGCCACTCCTTTGTTAATCTGTTTCTGTTTCTGTGTTCAGAGTGTAAATGTGCACCTATGGACCTGGCCTTCGTTGTGGACAGCTCAGAGAGTATTGGTTCCTCCAACTTTGGTTTTGCCAAAGACTTTATCATCACTGTCATTGACAGACTGATAAGAGATCAGCAAGTCAAGGTAATGCCCTTCTAAAGATTAATCCACAGGCTGATATTTAACTATACTTATTGTTCATCTATGTATCTGTATAAGTATCGGAGAAAGTGTAGGAACTATGTTCCGTTTATGTTAACTTCTCCAACTACCATGTGGTGCCTCTGAAACTGATGCATGTATAAGAGTCAAGGCTGAGTAGTGATAGAGCAACGTGCTAAAACATATTTACTGTCTATGTCAGACTAAAAACCTGCTGGTAACGCACTGATACTGTGCATCATTTGTTTTTGCAAGTATATGATTTCCATTTTGGAGCATTTGTAAGCTATAAAATAAATACACCTTCTTAGGTTATTTAGTGCATATGTAAACTATAAGTACTTTACCGCTACAACATCTGTATAAGGCAAATTGTCACTACAGATGGATTTTTTATTTTATTTTTTTTGATAGGCCATGTTCTTGATTTAGATTTAGTTAACTGATAATAAACGCACAGTAAAGAATATATTAATCTTAATAATGCAACAGTGAATTTAGTAAAGGTTTAACAATTCTGTTATAGGTACGTTAGTCAAAGTTAATAAAAGTGATGATTTTATAAACAATTATTAATAACAAGCATTTATTAGCATTATTAATCAGTCACACTAATACATTTATAATAATATAGCGTTATGATCTATTTGTAATTGTACTTATAGTCTTATTAACACATATTAATGTTAATAAGCTTCTTATCAGGGTCTTATTACCTATTAATCAACAGTTACTAAAGGCACTGTAATACGAAGTGCTTCTGGATGACAGTGTTTGACCTTTTGTGGATTGTAGTGCGCATACAAAATCATATCAACAATGTTGCAAAAATGTTTGGAGAAGGTGCCACAAAAACAGACCTCAAAATAGAAAGTGTGAATAAAAAAACTGTCTGGTTTTGGATCGTGCCGTTGTGCCTCTCCCATGACTCTCGTCTTCCAGTTTGGATATAATTAGTCAGGATGGGTGGGACGCAGAATGTTGACAGAAGAAAACATATGCTTGCAGACATAACACACAGACTGAGAAACACATGGTCACAATGCACTGTTTTTCTTTGCAGTTTGCAGGTAATGAGTCCACGGTGAGTGTAGTCCAGTACAGTGGAGCAAAAGCCCAAGAAGCCATCCAACTGGGCGTCAACACCAACGACCTCACACAGTTTAAACAGTGAGTCCAGCCTTCCACTGGGTTAAACAGAGCTGGTTACCACCGGTGCCTACGTTTAGTCATTCATTTAGAAGTTACATTCACTCCAAACTATGCTGACTATGGTGCTTCATCTGAAGAAAAAGCAGAGAAATGATGAGCAAAGAGAGCAATTACTGGATTATCTCATAATGTTCCCCAAGTCATGTTAGGACAAAAGTAAGAAGCACAGGCTGTCAGTGACATATAATCATGTAAAACTCATTTATTATACAAAAAAATAAGAATGGTAATAGTTAAAATATTAAAAAAGTCATGTTCACATAATTCATATTTATCCTGAAACTTTAGATGGATTTATTTTAGTGTTGTGTAATGTAGTTGAACTGACCGAGTTACATACGGTAGTCTGATTTCTAGAAACGACAATAGAATATTTTATGTGTTAAGGACTTTTCATAGCACTCAAAGACACTTACATATAAAATAGTAGGCTATAAATAGGCTTTAAAAAATACTACACAGAGAAGAAACCCAACAAAACCTCCTGGAGCTTGGGCAATCACCTGCCAAAATGTACGTAACAAATGTGTGTTTCCTGAAAAACAGAAAACTGATTTAAATGAGTCTAAAAATTACAATTCAAGCATATACTGTACATGGGAAAAAGGAGACATGTAAATGGATTTAGACTGGTTTTAAGAGGGTTTTTCCAACAGGTGTCATGGTCACACCACATGGTATTTAACACATTTATATTACAAATAATTAATGTTTTATGAGAGGGTGCACATTTATCTTACATTTTTCTTAGCGCTTCCACTGCTCATTAGCATTATTATTGTAGATCCTTCAAATTATCCATCAGCTGTAATTTAGAGCCAAGTTCTGGTGTTGCTGATATTTTGTACAATTCTGCTTCAAAATTTTGTAAAAGTTGAAAAATACAGTTTTACTATTTTGGAAAACACCAAAGTAGTGATAAGATGCTATGATATGTATTGTTAGCATCTTAGCATCTAAGCTATGTTAGCATCCAATCAGCTATACCAACCAACACCTTCACAATAATAAGTAAAAGCTTGTATTATACATGTTTATATAAATACATACTGACATGACATGGATACATTTCAATGTGAATGTAGTATTATTTTAAACTTTCTGATAACTAGTTGTTTTTTCCTCAGTGCTAAGTTAGGCTAATATCCTTTTGTCCTCAGCTAACATGCAGGTATGAAGCCAGACTTCTCATTTAACAAAATAAATGCAGTTATAAACACATACTGACAATAGATAATAATGTAAACAGCTGCTTTTTCATCTTTCAAGTTGGAAAAACAGGTCTAAACAGAATCCAGCTGACTCTTGGATACATCTCATAACTTGCTAACACGTGTCACTAGATATTCCAAACCTGTAAACTGTTAAAAAGGGTTATTTTATTATTTTTTTGAAAAGAATGATTCTCATTCAGTTCTGGAGGAGGAAGCAGGAGTGTTTACTTTAAAGTGTCTCTGTAGTTAATGTCATTTTTTCCTTGTGTGTTTGCAGGATGGTGAAAGACATGCGTTGGTTGGCTGAGGCAACGTACACAGGAGAAGCCCTCGACTTCGCTCTGAAAAATACAATCCGTTTGATGAGGAAGGAGAATAAAATCGTTATTGTTCTTACTGACGGACGCTCTGATACTACCAGGGACCCGGTTCCCGTTAATGTACTCTGCGGAGAAGGCGTCCGGGTAACTAAAGAACGCCCACAAACTTATCACATTAAACCATATTTGGATTTTTCTGCACATACTTAATGACCAAACTCTGCACTGTTCCCTGACGGGCAGGTGGGAAGTGTAGGCGTGAAGGATTACTCAGGCCGTGTACCGAACCAGGAGCAGCTGGATGACGTGTCTTGTCAGAGCGACCCCACGAAACCTGGATTTACCTTTGTTCGGGAAAACTTTGCTGAACTGCTGGATGACACTTTCCTGCGGAACCTGACGAATGAAATCTGTCAAGGTACAAACAAACACACACGAGCACAGTTTTAATTCGTTGCATAGTTTTTAATTAACTCTGAATTAACTGACTTTTCCTATGCTGTTGTCATTTCCAGATAAGAAGTGTCCAAACTACAAATGTCCCAGTAAGTCTGTCTTGTAATTAATTTATTATACTTTTAATCATTTTGATCTCCCTCTGGTTTCTCTTTTGACACTTAAAACTCCAAACCAATGAACACGTTATGTGCACTGGATAGAGGTGTTGTTTTGCAATGAGCCGGACATAATATATCAAATTAATTCAATTGAATTTTTGCTTTTTGAAAATGATGAAAAATAAGAAAATCATCAAATCAAGATTTATGTTTCCTCTGAGACCTGCTCATTGACAATTAAAAAGGTTTGTTGTAATAAATCTATTGAAAGTAGTCATTTCCACAAAGTGGCAGTTTAATTTTAGAATTATCCTTTGCATCACTGAATCTAGAATCTGGACATATTTATCTTTATGGTCATATGACTTGGCTCTGATTTCACTTACAAATTTTGCACATGCATTAAAAAACTTTTTGTGACTTAAGTACACCATTATCATCCCCACCATCACTGTTTAGTTTGTAGACCCACATATGCTCGTGTAAATTTGGAAATATCAACTAACAGTTTCATTTTGTTACCACTGCACTGGTATTATTGTGGCACTACTAGTCGCAATTGTGTTCTCTTCCAATATACTCACTCTTTTTTTTGGATTCTTTTGTTTAAAAGCTGATGAGAGTCTTGGACAATAATAACTCTCTGTATTGGCCTGAAAATCCAGCAGTGTGGTCTTATTTGTCACACAGTAAACACCAGTTGAATTAAAACAACCAGTAATTAAAACCTAGATGTTGTGACTGGAGTCTGTCATTTCTTGTCTCATATCAGCTGTTGTTAAGACATTCCTGCTTCTTTATGTGTGTTTCAGTCACTTTCTCTCAAAGTAATGACATCCTGGTGATGATGGACAGCTCTGCCAGCGTGGGCTACAAGAACTTCGACACCAGCAAGACCTTTGTCCAACGGTTGGCAGAACGTTTCCTGACTGCTGACAAGCAGAGGGGCGCGACTATCCGGGTGGCGGTGGGCCAGTACAGCCGTTCCGCCAGCATGGAGCAAGGCCTCACCACCAATCTGACCCTGCTGTCTAATAAGATTGAACAGGCGGCCTTCCAGAACGACGGCACCAACGTAATACAGGCCATGGAGTTCGCCATTAACCGTTTACCAGGCCGTGGAGATGCATCTGGAAGCAAGAGGAAGGTGGTGCTGTTCTCCGACGGCCGGTCTCAGGACGTCACTGAGACTTTGCTGGAGGAGCAAGTTCGTAAAGTAGCAGATGCTGGTTTGGAGCTGTTTGTCGTAGCCGTCGGCAGCCAAGTTAATGAAGCCAACCTGCGTACACTTGTGAGTAGGGGGCGGCGAGACGACATCTCCTATGGACAGCGCCATCTATTCCGTGTCGCAGACTACTCCTCTCTGCTCCGTGGGGTCTTCCACCAAACCGTGTCCCGCAGGGTGGCCATGACCTGAATTCAGGGCTCAGAACAACAGGATCAACATGCTTTAGATTTTTAGTCACATCATAAATATTCAGTCTCACTCATTTACCAAACACTGTGTTCAAGTACTTTTAAAAAAAACTAAAAAGTCATAAACGACAAATGATTGTGTGGCAGGCAGATGGGGTGGTCCTTTTTACTCTGAATTGTACCTTCCAGGCAGACCAGACTTTGTACAGATTCCCTGTTACAGATTAATACACAATAACCCTCATTATGGTGCTGAAGTAAATCAGTTTCTGGCCTTGTACACACAAATATAGATATTTTGCATTACAAACATTTTCTTTTAGTTTGTGGCCTCTCAAACGGCATCTCAGATCGCTAAAAGAGATTTTTCTTTCAAAAAAAGACTTTTATATGTATCCATGTAGATGTGGAGAACAAATAAAACTATAACAGCGATAACAGAGGCAAAGTGAGGAGACTCTGGTGCTTTTTTTTTTTTTTTTTGGATTGCAAGTCGTAAATCTGTTGCTGCCGAAGCTGCCATGAAGCAAGCGATCAACTCCTAGTCGTTATCAGTTTAAGATATTTCACAGCATTAAAAAGGCAACAAGATCAATATAAGGATGCTTTCAGTTTCTGTGTAATCAGTTGGTGCCACCAGTTATGAATTTGGCATTGGAGTTTAATTTCATGTCACATAAAAAGACTCCACCTTTGCTAGAAACAATGGTCTGAGCATATGAAGTAATATTACATTTTTTTCTTGTATGTATGCAAATGTTTATAAATATTATTAGTGTGGACTCGGCCATAGAGGTCCTTTTGACAGTATTACGTAGTATATTGCTGCCTGTGAGGCCATGTTCGGGGTAAAAAGGCCCAGTATTAACCTCTTTGGTCCTGGAGAGCTTACATTTTTTTAACGTTAAAGGTCATTTTTAGCTTTAAAACTTCTTTGGGCTGATTTTCTCTCAGGTATTGTGCATTCCCTTGTGACTATCAACTAATCTGGATCCATGTTGTTAGTTACTTTAACTGAATGCGTGGGTTAAAAGTGGCTCATTAAGGCTTCAGTCTTACGTGACCCCAGGACCAGAACTCCCATCCTTTGAAGAATTGCATCAAGGGTCTAAGGGGATTTATTTTTGTAGCTCTTATGACTCTTTCAACTGGTGTCAGATTCACAGTGTAGGTGCTTCCATACGCTTTGAATATAAAGAGTGCTTGTGAATTCGTAACTCTCAGATTCTTTAGCGAATGTTGTCGGTAAATTGTCAAAGGCCGATTCCCCATCGGTTAATCACAACATGCTGTGAAAAATATCCAAGCTGACACCACTTGAAAGCTCTATTAGATCACCAAACCTACGGCTGAAAACAGGACGTGACCCATCATCTCTTCACCTGGTACTAATGAAGACAGAACAGCTGGAATCAACATGCACAAATCAGAATGTGTGTATCTGCATGAGAACCCCTGTGTGTACATGTGTGTGGTTTGTGTGTATAACATTTACATGTGTATGGAGGTAAATTTTTTATGTGTAGCCTTGGGCGTTTCTTCCATAAACAGTCCTGCCCAGGTCAGTGCTTTAAATGACAGACTGACGGAAACCTGTTCTTCATTGTATGTGCACTAAAGAACGCCTCTGTCAAACACACTCACATACACACACAAACACCTTCGTACTTCATCAGTGACGTAGGAAAACATCTGTCGCAAAGGCTGGAAAAGAAACCTAACGGGACTCTGGCCATGTGCCCTTCACACAGAAACCACATGCCGTTTAGACCCCTTTAACTCTTCGTTCCACATCTTCATCTTTGTTGATGTCAGTGACCCTGAATCACTGTACTGTTGTTATTATCTGTGGTGCTATTAGTCTAAGTGCATCAGCCTCTACATGTGTTGCCAAAGAAGATATTTTTACCTGAAGAAACACATTTCAATTGTAAGAGCCCCTTCAATAAAAGGTTGCTACACCAAAATGTCTCACTCAGTTTTGTCCACAAAGGCCTGCTTGCTTCTGGACTTTATGTAACCTTGAAATATGTTGAAATCAAGATAAAGCCACTCTAATAAGTCTCATTTGTCTGACCTCTCATAAAAAATAAACTTTCCCTAAAAAACAAGTCCTTAGAGACAATTTTCCAATTGGCCAGAAATAGTATTTATACTCATGGCAACTTAAGGAAAGACAGAAGTAGTGTTAACCGATAGACCTAACAGGAGGATTGGTCTATAAAAACATCCACTATTATGAAAGCAAATGTCTTCAAATCAGTGGCTTTTTTATAACTAAAAAAATATCCAATATATTACATAACTCATTGGCTGTATAAACACACATAAATGGACATTGGAAAGAGTTAGGGTTAGGGTTATGCTACACCCACTAAAAAATTTATTTATGTATTTAACTTTTTTTCCTTTGATGCTTTCACTTTATTGTCCCTCAATGTCGGAAAATTTGTCAGAGGCTTCCACATGTCCTGTCCTGCATGTTTTAGATGTATCCCTCTTCTGACACACCTGATTCAAATGATAAGCCTATCATCCAGCTCTGCAGAAGCCTGATAACCACCGTCAGGTGTGATGGAAGACGGAAACATCTAAACCATGCAGGATACCAGTCCTCGAGGACCAGGATTGGTGACCCCTGGACTATGGAGTCCACGGATAAATACCCAAATAAATGACAGTAAAAATGACAACTGAAGTTAAATAAGTGAGAAAAAAAAAAAACTTCTTACAAAAGGTGCATTTAGTTACCATGACAAAAGAAAACCTATATAAATCTAAAAACATGCTAAAATAAAACTCAGTGTACAGTTTTTTTCTTATAGAGCCATCATGAGGAGATTTAGGCCATTTTCGTACAAAACACAAGTTAGGCCTGTTTCAGTGTCAGTGTCACACAGTCATGTTCATTCACAGAAGAATCCAAAGTACTTAAGTAATTATTGTCAGGCGTGTTGGTGGTTAAAGTGATGGTGATGTGAGTGTTAGGACACAGCTGTGTGATTCTGTTGAACATACCAGGCCCATCCTGCTCATTAAGGAAATATTCAAGTTAAAAGTGGATAAAAACGGCAGGACTCACTTCACCTGATATTTGTCGTGCCCAGCGGAAACATCTGAGGTAATGTTTTGGAGGCAAAAAAAAGGTCAGTATTTTCCAAAAATGTCAGGTATTCTAATAATTTTGGCCCCCACTGTATTACAAATAATCTGATAATGAACTTTAGCATGTGTGACAAACATTGATTTGAAGGGTGTTGTTCTGCACACAATTAGAGTTAAGGTTTTGACAGAAGATGTGGAAGATTAGAGTTAATTTGAAAGGAAATATTTACTAAAGGGAACCCTAACCACAGTAACCTGGTGGATGATAAGATTCCAAACTAAGTGGCAAAATCCGCTTTCATTGTTTGTATAATGTACTCTGTGGTCTGACTTTGTCTAATCTTATCACAAGTGTCAAACTCATTTTATATCAAGGGCCACATGCAACTCTATTTGATCTCCAGTGGGCCAGACCAGTGAAATAATAAGAAAATGGCCTATAAATAATGAGAATTCCAAATTTTTACCTCCGCCAAGGAGGTTATGTTTTTGTTTGTTTGACTGTTTGTGTGCAACATAACTCAAAAAGTTATGGACGGATTTTGATGAAATTTTCAGGTATTGTTGGAAATGGTACAAGGAACAAATGATTAAATTTTGTTGTTGGTTGGGGAGAGTCTGCCTCTGCGGAGGTGTGCGCTCTCCGAGTGCTTTTCTAGTTCTCTTTGTTTTAGTCCAAAATCTTAAAAAATAAATAAATAAATAAATAATAATAAAAATATTTTAAAAAATATCAAAACTAGTGTTGTCAAACGATTAAAATGTTTAATCAGATTCATCACAGGGTTGCTCTAGATTAATTTTGATTAATCACGATTAATATAATTCATTTTTAATCTTTATTAATTGCGTTTCATTTTGCATGAGTAAACAGACTCAAAAAAGAAGGGAACATATATGGACTTAACATGTATATTTAACACCATCAACAGTTTCAACAAAACAACTTGAAACAACTGTTCTGTCTTGGTTTTTTGTTCTCATATTTCCATCCAAAGGCCAATGTGCTGTTTAGCAGTGGCGTAACTATCAGTATGCAGACGATACAACTGCATACGGCCTATGTTCCACCCACTTTACCATAAAAGGTTAGGATCCGCTCACTTTGCTACGTAGGGCACTCCGTACATTTACATGCACATCTAAATCAAGCTATTGACAATCACCGAGCTAAGGATTTAACTGGAGTTTCCGAAAAATCAGAGTATACATACACAGCAAAAGAATCGAATTGTTGAGTGAGGTACGTTCTACTCCCAGACACGAGGTGGCGCTACACGCCCTTTCGCGTTGGCATTCTTCCGGTTGGCGTCAGGGATAAAGAACAATTAGTAAACAAACGCAGCAGATTTGAAGGAGGACAACAACACCGAGTAAGGATATGGGTGACAATGATACAGCAGCTCAGTGTATTTGGTCCAAACTGTTCACCTTGTTACACGTAAACTGTACGCAAAGTCTGGTGGTGATGATATTAGCAGAAGGCTAATACCTTCTGCTACTGTGTTGTTGTCATGCCGTGACTCTCCTCACTTCCGGAAAGGGGAGTGGCCAGGCCAGTCAGTGGTCCGTTTAACCGTGGTTTACATATACATTCTGGAATAGCTCGATTTAGAACGGCATTATCTGGCACGAATTGTCCGATTTCTAAAACTCCAGTTCGGTTCGATTCCAGTCCGACTAAGATGTTTACATGTCTTTAAAAACTTCGATATTAGCAGGACTAGGACTAAGACAATAAGTCGATTTTCTCTAAGTGTTATGTATGTATGTATGTATGTATGTATGTGTGTGTGTGTGTGTGTGTGTGTGTGTGTGTGTGGGTGTGTGTGTGTGTGTGTGTGTGTGATAGC
>JAPTYQ010015502.1:0-12352 GCA_029814465.1 Ostorhinchus cyanosoma
TATATATAAAGTTTTTTATTATTAACTTTTAATCTTTTTTAATCAAACTTCCAAAAAGTAAAAATGTTTGAGCATACTTTTAGACACCTAAACCACTTTCTACCAGACTTGAAAGAAAATGTGCATATTTGATGTCCATTTCTGTTGCTCCATAACCATAGTGGACTTGCAGCTCCAGAACGGATACTCTTCCCACAACTACACATATTTTTTGCTCAAAAATTAGTGGTATGATAGATAAATATGTTATGTAGCATATCCATGCCAATTTGCCATGTTGGGCAAATTACTTTTAATAATTATAGTTACTAGTTACTTTCCCAAAAACAGTAATTGAATTAGTAACGGAATAACTCCTTTATGACTGTAATTAGTCACCAGGGAAAGTAATTATTGCGTTACTTTTTTGAAAAACCTTCAAATATGTAAAAGAAAACAGATTTTTAATGGTTGCAGTTGCATAGAGTAGAACAGCATAGACAGGTACTTAATTTGACTTCATATTTAATGATGTGAACAAAATCAAAGACATATCTGAAATAATGAAGCAGTTTCATCCTTTGTGGGTTCTACTGCCTCTCCTTCTTATCCTGTGATCTAAGTGATCTAACTTTTGCATCTGGAGGTGACTTCTCTCTGATATTTGTTCTGTCTTAGAGAAAATACTCCTTCAGATGGAATTGATGTTCCCACTAAAAGGAGCTTCTATACCATGACTTTGGTGAGGCTGGAGTCCCCCAGGGCCTTGCTTTTCCACCACATAAGGGGATCTGCATTTGTAGGAAGAAGATGCTCCTCCACTTAATCCCACACCTCCAGTTTTTTCAGTTGCTCCTCCCTGATACAGTGGTAAATGTCTTCAGTCCAATCAGTCGGACTCACTGATTACTCCTGCCCTAAGTTAGCTGCGCATAAAGCTGCATTCAAGTGAATGGGGTGTGCTGTGTACAACTCATGTCATTAGTCATTCATGTGAAGGCAGTGTGGACACCTCAGACTCATGGGCACACAAGTGAAACATGAAGGCAGCGTGGGCAATTTTAATATGAGAATGGCTCGCAAACAAATCGGTTCTTATCATTCACTCAAGAGTCCCTCAAAAGACTTGACTCGTCCGTGAATGTCACAACTCTTGTGCCTGGCTGAACGAGCTAGGACGGATAACAGCTGTTAGATATCAGTGCATAGTAACGCACCACATTTCACTGCCAGTAACGGTAACAGTGTTGTAACGTTTCAAATAGAAATTGATAGGTGTGTCTCGATCCAATATTGATATTTGGATATCAGTCCAATATCAGCCAAAAAATGACTATTGCATTTTATCGGGCTGCATCTAAAATCTCCAACGTAATATTTGAGCAAGAACAACATGTTATGCACACCATAAAAAAACTGCTGTTTCATTTCTGTAACTCCATAACCAAGCATTTTTTCAACTTTTCACTTTGAAAAATAAAGTTGAAATCACCACCTTTACCAGGTTTAAGTACTTACTAATACCTACAGAAATATGTATAATAAAATGTTGTAGGCTTCATAGTTTAAGAGTTACAGCCCATTGAACAGCAGAACTGTAGGTCCATAACTGCTTGACCTGACTCTACAATATGTGCAAGGGTTTGTTGTGCTTGGCACCACTTGTTTTCTTTTAGGGCTGGGTAATATAGCCAAAAATGTCCATATAACAATTGTAAAAATAAATGTCTAAATAAATGTCAAATCATTATTTGCTTCAAGTTTAAATGCTTGTTTTGGGGTGTCAGTGAACGAGGAATGTACCAGATGGTCACTTGTAGTTTAAATTCTGCAAAAATACACTATAAGAAGAAAGCAACATAAAAGATTCAGAAAGACATAAAAATATAACTGAAGTCTATGATTTGGTAATTATATCCCCAAACAGAGTTTCGGGGATATTACAATTTTGCTCTGCTGCTGCCGGGTATCCGTCATGTTAATGCAAGAACTTGAAAGATATTGGTTTTACAAATTCCATGTTTTCCATATCAATGATTATCATGGAGAGGAAGAAATGATTCGATTTTGGATGATTTACCATTTCTAGATTGTCCAGAAGGGGGCACTCAAATGTTTAAAATCAGTAAACACTCTTTTGTTCATAACTCTGGAACTATTTGTCTGATTGACTTCAAATCAAGTGCAAATGAAAGTTCATGACCTGGGGATACCTCACATCATGACATCATTAAGGATTGGGCGTATTCAGGGATATACCCCCAGCCATAGCTTCCAATGGCGTAAGCCTAGTTTAGGTCTGTTTTAATTTATATAAACACAAAAGTCAGTATTAAAATTACATAAAAGATGGGTGCTGGTTTTAAACTACTCGTCTCCAGAACATTTAACAAATAGTAGAAGATTTCATAAATTCAGACTCAGAATACTTTATTCATTCCAGAGGAAATATAAATATGTATGTATGTATGTATACACACTTGGGGTACAATGGTACATGTTGTACTGTCATACTGATTGGTATGCCCCTAGCTGTTTAATACGAGCATATTGAGCATACGAGCATGCCGATATAAAATTACGGTATACCACGATAATTATTATTGTTTTTTTCAGCTAGCTCTAATTTCCATCATATTATTTGTTGTACATAATTTTCATCTGTTATATCTTTAATGTCTGTTGTTAGTTATAGCTTTTTTTAGGCTGAAATAACACTCGATATTCAGGAGGATTCAAGATAATGATAGTGGATAATTGCCCACAACATTAAAACGTAACTAACAGACCTGTTTTTGTGTTAAAATTTAAAGTTGTCAGAAAAGTAAATTCTGAAGTAAAGCACATCTGCAAATACTACTTAAGTAAAGTATTTGTACTTCATTAGTTCCCACCTCTGTACCAGACTGATTTTCTGTATGGATTATTCCAGACACTATCATGGTTACTTTTTCATTTGGAACCGATCAGCTGTGGTGTGGGAACAGAGCAAGTCTTCATCGGGCATCAGCGTGATGAATTTCAAAATCTATGGCTGGTATTCTCTTTTAACTCACAGAGCAGGGCCTATCCATCCAAGCATTAAACTAATCAGAGTAAGAGAGAATTACTGACTTTTTGAAGTGAAAACGATGATTTCCATTTCAGTATTCTTCAAGACAGCATTACGCATGCAAAGGGAGGCCCTGGTTTGATTATGACCTTGACTGTAAATTGTAAGCAAATCATCTGGGCCTTGCTTCTATAGGCAGTAGTGCTATAAAAGTATGAGCATCTTTATGGAACAAAATGAAAAGAATTTTTACTGTTAAATCAATTTGGCATCACACTAAGCTCATATTTCATAGCTCCCTGAATATGAATCCTTTCTCACTGTTAGTTTTGACCTCTCTTGTGGTTGAGTGTAGTGCACTGCTTGGTGTGTCTGTGCATTGTTGTTTCCTCTGCAGAAAATACTGGGCCTGAAACAGCTCTATCATTGGCAGAATGGTGAAAATGATTTGAGTTATGTCCCCTTAGTGTCTTTTTCCATGTCCTGCCTGATACTGTGATCACACCGCAGTTCACATAATCTCGCACTGTACACAACTTATGGGGACTTAGTGGTCTTGTGATGCTCACCATTTTCTCTCTGTTCACATGAAAATAGCAGGGCATCCTGGAGGGCCGTCTGAGTGAATTTAAAGTGAGTCACTGTGGCTTAACCATCCTCTCTGCTTCACAATGGGCACAGCTACAGTTTACTTTTGCAAGACATATTGCACATTCCCTCTTTATGCCTCAAGCTTATATTCAACCATAACCAATTGTCTGTGTACTCTACATTGTAATATCTCTGCAGCCAGGTCTTGGTGCATCACTGCAATGATTCGAGATACAGATCCATCATAGGACATCCCCTATCACGTGTGCTGGGAAAAATGTTACAGACCAGACCTAAATTACAATGTCAGGCCCGGCAGGGGATATATTTAAAGGAAATATTTCCTATTTTAAAGCAGTCCTTGGCAATGTCACACAATAGCAGTTCCAAATGTTACAGCAGGAACTGCTTAAAGCTGAAGTGCATGGAGGTAGAACTCTGGTAACTCCGTACAGCATGCTCTTGCTTTCCAGCCAGAAAGGAAACAATCTAACGCTGTTGGGTTTGGGCTTTCTCCTGAGGGAGCACATTCTCACTGCTGCTATGAGAAGTTTCAATTTGTCATTCCCTGTGGGTGGAGTAGTGTACACACCTGACATCAGAATTAAATTTGGGCAAATAGAGCACATCTCTGGTGTCTCAGTCAGTGGGGGTGGATTGCTTGTCTTTCTATTCTCTGCAGCCCAACTGGGTCCTGGAGGCTGCATAAAATGATACTTGGTGCAGCTATAAAAAAATGCTCAACTTATGAGCAAGATTTTTAGAGCAAGAACCACTATTGTCCCCCGGATGTGAGACCTGATGCTGCTACTGAGAAGAATAAATGGTGGTGCGCTTGTGGGCCGATAGATTATACCCTGGTTATAATCTGGCCTAGACCGCTTTAACCCCAGGTATATTCTGGGTGGGAGTATACTTTGGCCTGTTACACACAGTCAGCTACAGATTAAATTACATACTTAAATAGCATTACAGCTCCTTTGACTTCAGCAGAGAGTTGTTCACAAGCATAAATATTGATCGGAGCACTGTAGAGTTTTCAAATGCCATGTGAAATCAAGTGTTGCTATTCTCTCATAAACACGCATATTCAGATAAGGTACATGATCTGCTTTGCTGTCCTGCTGCCCTACTTGTTTAGCAGCAGAAGATCATGTCATGTCAAAAATCATGCAGCGTGGGGTCAGTCAAACATCTGTCTCTCTCACCTGGTGTCACGTTACATGCTACCTACTGCACTGCAAGTGGTGTTAAGGTAATGAGATGCATTTGGCTGTGGCTACCTCGACCAACATATGGTCAGGTGAATGAGACTGCCGTTTGATGTCATCCTGAGTTGTTAATAACACACAGGGCTGTGAGATCAGAACGGGCATGATGGGAGCGCAGCGGGTCTTAGCACTGCAGATTTACAGTCAAAGCAAGTGCTGGAGTGGAGTTTGAAATTCAACTACATTAATTTAAGTTCACTTTCTTTGCATGACAATGTTTGTAAGTGAATATTGAGAGTGAGTTAAAGCCTCTGGAAATTTGATGCAAAATGCTTTAATCCATAAAGACCCAAACGTCCACAGCCAACCAAAAGCATCCACTGATCTAAAATCTTTAAAAACTTATCCTAAGTAATTCAATCAATATATGTAAATAATTGGTGTAAAATGCAGTTTGTCATCCTTTCATGGTCATCAGATATAACCCATTTGGACGTTCAGAGGCTTTGTGGTGAACATGGAGACACTGTCATGTTTTACAACATTGAATAACTAGTAAAACCCATGTAGTTTGACCAATTACAGTGGTTGTAGACCCTTGTTTTATGGTCAGTTAATGATATATTTTGTTGAAAAAGTCACTATCTAATATGCTTTGAATTTACTTTGAGCTTTTATGAACATCTATATGTCCAGTAAATTAAATATAGGAAAATGCCTGTCTTTGACATTGTTTTTTTCTTTGGCATTTTGGTCTTTATGTTATTCCCATATCACTGGGCCTCTACATTTAGGTCCTTCTTCTTCAACATTTTTCATGGCTTTGTTAATGTCAACAATAAATTAAATTCTTCCAAAGAACACTCCTCATCTACATTAATTAGAAAACTGTCTCATAAGTTTTGCATGTATTTTACTCTGAAAGTCAGTGATGCTGTGGAACCCTTTTTTGGACCAGATTGTTTGTTTCAGAAAGTCAGTTGTATTTCCAGAGGTTTGTTGGTCCATCAGTGATGGTCAAAGAAAATGAGTCCTTTCTTCACCATCTATCAAACTAAACAAGCATTTTTTCCCATATTCCTTCCTACCCTCCGGCAGTCAATGTCCATGGGTCAGGGTTGTCCACTAATCACAGAATTGGTAGTTCAATCCTGCTTCCTCCATCCATGCTGAAATTTCCTTGAGCAAGACATTTAACCCTGATTTGCTCCTGATGACCTGGCACGTTCTTCACCGCCATCTTATCGATGGTGTGTGGTGGTGTGGGTGAACAAGAAGCCATGCAAAGTACTTTGTTCTGCTTGGATTGAAAAGCATCACATAAATGCTGTCCATAGAAGGGGTTAATCCCTAAGTGATTATCAGTGGTAAATGTGTAGTGTAGAAATAGTATGTAGCTGTGGTGAATTTAGGGTTTTGTCTTGATGCGAGTGTTTAGTCAATGCACATCACAGTTAAAAATTACTACTGATTACCTGCACCATTAATATTTATAATGTCTCACACAATGTCTTAAATCTCCCATAGAAAATCAGTTGAATTCGTATCTGATTTCCTCCATGTTAATATGATTGTCATGCTCTCTAAAGTACCTCTTTGTGGGCAGCCGTACATTCTCATCCTCGAGAACAGCACTTGTATCAAGAAAGAAACATGCATTGGAATGAGGTTAATCACTCAGACTTTATTATCGTATGCCAGTGTAGTGATTATAGTCTGATTGGCTCTCTCAGGGAAACTGGATAGAGTCAATACCAGGAAGTTTGAGCCAAGCCAGGATGGGACAATTCCATGGAAATGTCTTGAACTTAATACCAAATACAATGCATATTGTCCTGAATAATTAATGTCACTAGTTTAACAGGAATTTTTGATAAATACTGTTTGAGACTGTAGTTTGCAAAGACCTTCTTGGCCTTGAAACATTGTAAAAGCAGGCTCCAATCGTTGGCGGCCAGCACTGTAATTACAATCTATAAAGGAAGATTGTTTTAATATGGAAATGGAATCCTTGTCATAGTTCATTCAGAGCAGGCTGCCATATAATTTTATGGCGAATTCCCCGAGGAAAAGCAAAGCCTTTCTCGCAGCTCTAAATCTGGTTACAGTTCTGCAGTAGCTGCAGAGGGGGCGGCTGTGATTGCCTATTCAATCTGATAACAATGTTTTATCAGTAAGGAGTAACTACTAATCCATCCACACTGTCTTAAAGAAATGAACAAGAGTGAAGATAAGTTGGATTGAATTGAAGGGTTTACTGTTAAGTACAACTGTCTAAACAAGGAACATATAATTGGAATTGCTACATTTGCAGCATTAATGAGAATGATTGGTGGAGTGTTGTCTTCACAACAACAGCGTATGTTACCAGGGTCAGCCAGAGTTGTGTATATAGTTATTGAAAAAAAATATGAAACCACCCCTTGTTTGCTTTAATTTCTTGGTCATTATAGTGCCTGGTACAACTAAAGGTACATTTGTTTAGACAGATTTAATGATGATAACAACAAAAATAGCCCATAAGAGTTTAATTTAAGAGTGATATCTAGCCATTTTCCTTGTTTTCTTGATAATAACCAAAGTCACCTCATCAATAGCTATGGCATTGTACTGACAAAAACAGTGCTTTTAGGCATTCAGTATTTTTTCTGTCTGTTTTAGTCACATGATACACACAGGAGTTAATATTTGATTGCATAACCATTGTTTTTGATAACTTTTGATGGTCTAATAATTTTTTTCTCCGACTGTATATAGTTTAAAGGTTTCCAGTGTAGGAGGAAGAGGGATCTGCATGGAGAAATTGAATGTAATATTCATAATTAGGTGTGATTAGTGCATAATCACCTTTAAAAAAAAAAAAAAAAAAGGATATCCTATGTTTTTGTTCTCTTACAATAAATCACAGAGGGAGTGGGTCACCTCTAAGGTGTCTACAAGGTTTCTACTGTAGCACTGACAAATGACTTCTTTTTTCCATTTATTAAAGGCAGGGTCCAGTGTTAAGATGTGTTACCATCACCTACTATGTCATCAGTGGGGACATTCATCACTATTCCATTAAATAAAATACCAAGATCAGGCTAAATTTGGTGTCTGGAGAGCATTTCCTTTTTTGTTTTTGTTATCCATCATCAGGGATTGGTTTGGTGATGGGTACAATATTTAAAGACACATGTCGGCTTTTAACTGTTGATGTTTATGTTTTTCTGTGGCGAATCTCTCCTTGAAAAGTGCCTTATAAATAAAATGTATTATTGTTATTGTGTAATTTTTTATGTGTGCGTGTGTGTGTATACTGTTTGTTATGATTTGGTGCTGTATAAATACAATTTGATTAATGCCATTGATTGGTGTCTGTGTTGTGCTGTCAGAAATGTTCGCTAATGTCATTTCTTAAAGGTGCCCTGCCACATGTATTTCATTACTTCTGTGGTAATGTCTGAAGTTCTACTGTGGACTAACATTTTTTTGTGGAAAAAATGCCTTGGTTACCAAGTTTCACACCATTCTAACATGGTATAGAAAGCCTACTGGAAGACTCAGCGCAATTTGTGCCAGTTCTCATGAATATTCAACATGCTAATCTGCTTGACTCTGATCGGCTAACAGCTAGCCAATGAGAGCCTTGCTTTTCAGCATCCTTTATCCTGTGCAACAAGTAGAGGAACTGGCAGAGCTGAAAGTGAAACATGCTTTAAATGTCCAACTCCTGGCTTTTATGCCTCTCGTACAGCGGATCTTACACGGAATTTTCACAACTTCTAACCTGTATCCACTGGAACCCCCTCCACTGCTGGGCCCCATGAATTTGTCATAGTTTACCCCCACTTTATGGTGCCCCAGCTTGCTGTCATTGAGCTAGATGAAGTCTGTGGGTGTGGTCTCACTGGGGCGAGCTCATGAACAGTTATGAGACCAGGCATTAACACATCGCACTTACCAGCTTTTCTAATCAACCTGATTTCTCTACTTATGTCTTTTCAGTGGCAATAGCAGACAGAGGAGGTAGTAGTTCATTTTCAAATTCACTATGTAACACAAACACCTACTGACCTAACATTTTAGGAAAAAAAAATACAAGTACACTGATTTCTGTGTAGAGGACCAGTTCCTTTCTCAGTTCTGATCCTCCTCTACAGTGGCTTAGGTGTGCAATACCATTAATAAATATGCATTTTTTCATGGTACACGTTATACTACTAAAGCTACCTCTTATCCCTGCAATGACACTGAAGAGAAAGTCGAGAAAATCAAAGCAAATGTGGACTTGGAGCAGCTTATTTCAGCACAGATATTAAGATAGTTGTGCACCTGTAGTTTGGTGATCTAAGTGCTGATATGTAGAGTGCACAATCACATCTTTGCTCTAAGGGGTGATTGAAGCCCTGTGTGTGTATACGTCGCCACTTTTCACTTGTATATTGTTGTGATTCAGTGATAAGGTCATCAGTCAGTCAGTCAGAGCAAAGAGCTAATCTTTGCTCTCTGTATCAGCGTCTCGTAGCCTTCTAAATGCAGTTTGCGTCAGGATCCAGAGTCTAGATGACATCAGAGGACCATCCCTCACTTGGCTACAAGTGAGGGAAACTCGCTGCAGCAGCCGTATCCCCATTTCATCATGTGAAATAGAGATGAGGCCAAGTGTATTCACGCTGCTGAGTGACAGAAACCTGCTGTCACATGAATTAACTCTTGGATATATGATGGAGCACTAGCTCTGGCTAAGGGCAATTTACAAAGCCCCCACCACCACCCACGCTGCTCCCCACTCTTCTCCCCTGCCTTACCACTCTCATCTTGCAGCCTTATTGCGTGAAGCTTATTCATCTGCTTAGTGTTGAAACATGGCATAGAGTACTAATTTCTGATGGCATCTCTGTCCTCTAAGCATGCATCAAGTAAGCAGGGACTCACCTCAGCTAAATGTTAAGTGAGGGGTGGAGGGGGTGACGATTGGTTGACAGAGGGCAGGCAGGGCAGTATAGCATGGCTAATGCTTTGAAATTTCAGGTGCATAGCAGTTATTAAAAGAGCTGATTGTTTTTTATGACTCCACTGTTCAAGGCAATAGTTTGATTTAAAATCCTAAATCATAGTCAGTTGTTACTCAGAAGAGAATTGGTCAATACATGATTTTGTAGGTTGTCTTTGTTTGCCTGAAAAAAAATCTAAAGCCAAAAGACTTACAGATTACCTAAAGGCTGCAGTGTTTTTGTGTGTGATAAACAGAATGATGAAATGTAGCATGAGCATAACATTGTCACTAATGCCCATATCCCATATATATCATTTCTGCTGGTTGAAGTAAAACGACTGGATTCCTTTAGTGCTGACAGGCTCTAAAGCAGTGGTTCTCAACTTTTTTTTTTTTAACAAACCCCCCCTCACCATGAGCCTCATGCCGCCCCTTGCTGCCCTCCCCCACCAAAAAAAGGGGGCCATTAATATGCCTAATGATGGAGATGGTAATATGATTGTTATTACTTACTTACTTACTAGTGATATATTATTATTATTATTATTATTATTATTATTATTATTATTATTATTATTATTATTATTATTATTATTATATATTTTAATAACACCAGTTGATCGAGGTGGGACCTTTCTGTGTGGAGTTTGCATGTTCTCCCCGTGTCTGTGTGGGTTCTCTCTGGGTACTCCAGTTTCTTCCCACCATTCAAAGACATGCACTGATAGGTTAATTGGTTCGTCTAAATTGCCCATAGGTGTGAATGTGAGAGTGATCATTTTGTCCATATATATCAGCCCTGTGATGAACTGGCGACATGTCCATGGTGTAACCCTGCCTTTGCCCATAAGTAGCTGGGATTGGCTCCAGTGACCCCCATGACCCTAGTCAGGTTCAGAAAATGAATGAATGAATAATAATAATAATAAGAAGAAGAAGAAGAAGAAGAAGAAGAAGAATAAGAAGAATAAGAATAATAAGAATAGTAATAGTTGTCTAAGTGTTACAGTACACCAGTATTACAGTATACACACTAGTATTACAGTATTACACACCAGTAAGTGTATGAGTAGTCTAATATAGGCTGTATTTGAGGAAAGACCTCAATTGGGTATCTTGGGCTATTGTGCTGAAATGCTGCCAGGACTATGGAACACTGTCCATGATCAAATTCACTATAAATTATTTTTTTATGTATAGCCTACCCATTTCAGTTAAGCTGCCAGTTAAAAGCAATAAAGGAAATTATATATTGTTACAACACTTGGAGATGGTTTGAAACTGTTGTATGTATTTGCACATTTAAAGAAATTCAGACACACATTTTTAACATCAACCATGAACACATGAACAACATAGTCCAATTGGCCAATAACATGCATTCAGTCACGCACTCAATTAAACAGACCTATGACTATATATAATCCAAATTTCTTTTATTAACTGCTACTTAACTGAAGGTGGAGGGTTGCAGGACAAACCAGCCTCTCTCCCACTGTAAATGGCCAGACTTTACTATTAATAAAGAGATGTTGTACGAGGCCTCTAACCCACTCTCTGTCTGGTTTACTTTCCGAGCGAACAGGTTGGAAATGCTCTGTTTCGAGTGCTGCTCCTTGAGGGCCTGAAAATAAGCCTCATCCTTAGATGCCTTTTCGGGATGCATTTTATTCAGGCGATACTTTAAACGTGAGGGTTTCATCACTTCATTAGGAAAAACCTGCTAGCAAAGCAAGTACATCAGAAGATGGACATTTGTAGGTGAGGGAATAAAGCCAAAGTTAATGTATACTATACTGCCTCCACTTGTCTAGCTTTCTGCCATTTTGTTTGATTTAAGTTTCAGTATTAAACTTTTTATACATAACTACTTGTGAAAATTTTGATTGGATGTGGTTGTGTGTTAGCCTGCGAAACCAGCTTTGGGCGTTGTCAGCCATCAGGAGCCATCAACCCCTCTCTGCCCAAAGCTTCTAGACTGCTCAGTGCTTAGTCAGCGCTGCTTAGGAATTTGTTTAGGGCGCTGCAAAGGAGATAACATGCTAGTAGTAGAGAAATGAGAGCACCAGCAGTGCTGGTATTTCTCATTGTGCCCAAAATACATTGTTTTATCTTATTTCGTGTTCAAATGGGCAAAGTTTGTTCTGATATCGATACTTACATGAATGAATGAATGATGAATAACAGTGACTGGTGTTTGTCACCCCATTTTTGCCTGAGCACCCTCCTCTCAGTTTTTTCATTCAAAATGCTGTGCCCCCCCACACACACACACCCACACACACACGTAGGGCGATACCCTACTCTAAAGAATCACTCAAAACAGACTGAAATAATTAAGGATTCACAGTGGTGAAGTATGCACACCATGACTAAAAAGACCTTGGCTTGGTTGTTTATCACAGGATGCATTATAACAATAATTAAAACAAAGATTGTCTATTGGTAACTAAAACATCTTAACCTGATTGCTTAATAATCTAACCTAATTAAATCTGATATTTTATTGTTGAAATTTTATATGTGGTTCTCTGAGTATTA
>JAPTYQ010015742.1:0-12333 GCA_029814465.1 Ostorhinchus cyanosoma
CTTCTTCTTCGTCTCCGTGGAGAGTCAGATCCGAAGACGGCTTGGATTATCCCCCGACGGTTGAAGAGCTGGCTGGGCGAAAAATTCTTTTTAGCGCTGTGTGGGAGACAAAATCCTCGGGGGCGGATCGTTGGTTCTTTCGCGCCAGTCTCCGAGCTCCTAAAAATAATACCAACCATACATTTTTTACTTACTACCCATCTTCCACGGCGTCTGAGGCGGACATATTCGTCTTGGAGTCCTTCAACACAGATTGTGGGGTGTATACGCCGATGCTGATCCTGCCCATAGACGCGTGGAGAGCGCAAATGGGCAGAGTAAAAGACAGGATTAACAACCTCTTTCACAGATGCCGGGGGTGGCAGAATATGCTAATAGTGAAGAAAGAGCTTTCATTCGATGAGGGAACCCCCACATCGGTTTGAATGCACCGCTACGCACGCCCCCGCTCATCATTCAGCCTATCACCTTCTTTTTCTACAACCCGTCCCCCTCATGCGTGGTTTTCAGCCAATCAGCTGTGAAAACACACCCCCGTAATTTGACAACGCCCCTTCTCTCCCGGGATAAATCAAGACGCCCGCAAACCCCGCGGTGTGTCAAGGCCCTGATTTTTTTTCCAGCAGACTTTTTAAAAAAAGAAATTTAAAAATGTCAAACCGCGGACTCAGACGCTCGAGCGCAAACCTCACCCCGCTTTTTGATAAACTTCCAGCGACCCTTAGTCAAAACGACAGCGAGTGTGAAATGATCCCTCTGATGGAAGAAGCCGATGAAAATTTACCACCCCCGCCTCCACGAAAGCTGAAAAACAAAAATGGTCAAATGACGACCGATGCAGCGAAGGATTCTGATAGTGAGAAGGATTCTGATATTGAGAAGGATTCTGATATTGAGAAGGATTCTGATATGGAGAAGGATTCTGATACGGAGTCTGAAGAGGCGACGCTTGTGTGCGATTGTTTGCCGGCGCCTCCTCCTCCTCCTCCTCCATTGCCGCTCCCTACACCCCCGCTCTCGGGAGTCCTACCCGATACCCCGCCTGCAGACTGGAACGAGGGACAAGTAAGCAAATGGTTAAAGTCTATCGGTCTGTCTGAAATGTACATCGAAAAGCTCCGCGAAGAGGAGGTGGATGGAAAAGTTCTCCTAGTTCTCGGCGAGGGGTTTTTGCGCTCTGTTATGGGCATGAAAGCCGGACCCGCTCAAATGCTGATGGCCAAACGCGACGATCTGTTTCACAGCTACGAGAGAGCGGGGGATGACGAGTCAGCCATCGTTGAAATAACGGATGAGATGGACGAGCAGTATTTATCAACGCTGTGAAACTCGTCGTGTATCATCTGTTCCACGTCGTTCTCAACAAGATCAAAAAAAGCGACTGCTACGGTTGTCGAGTGAATCACCCCAGCCAGCGGCAGCACAGCTGTTTGGAACCGATCGGCGCAGACTTTATTCAATCCAACTACATCAAAGCGGTCAAGAGTGTGTGTAACAGCAGATTCATCGTGGCCATTCAAGCTGTGCTACGCATGCGAAACTTCAAATGTGGTTATGAGAGAGTCAAATCCCTCGCCGATATTGTGTTGTACGATCTGAAATCTGAGACTGACATTTCAGGAAGTTTCGATCGTCTGTTTGCGGAGGTGATCGGAAAGAGTTATACTTTGTGTGGTTTTTTTGAAGCAATTTTGGCAGAATGGTGTAAAGAAAAGTCTTTTAAGCCAACGCCTTTTCACGTGTTAATTTTGTACGTTCTGTTTATCGATACAACAATGTTTCGACTGAGTCATAACATCCCTGTGAATATTGGGTTTGAACTACAAAAACTGCACGCTATTATTAAAAGCAAGTACGGAATCCTGGTTTTGCTTCAAACTTTGACCTTGTTGCATAGTGTCTAGTTTTTACGTAGCTTTTTAACACTGTTGTTTTTACGTAGCTTTTTAACACTGTTTTTTACGATGCTTTTTTAACACTTGTTTTTATGTAGCTTTTTAACACTGTTTTTTACGATGCTTTTTTAACACTTGTTTTTATGATGCTTTTTTAATACTGTTGTTTTTATGATGCTTTTTTATTACTGTTGTTTTTTATATTGTTGTTTTCACAATGCTTTTTAAACACTGTTGTTTTTATAATGCTTTTTTTTAAATATTGATGTTGTACTTTTGATGATGTGTTGTTTTTTTTACTTACTTACTACTTACTATACTTTTGACGATGCTTCATAGTAATTGCTTTGTTGTAATTGGCTAGTTTTCTAAATAAAACAATGTGTACAATCACAAATCGAGCTCATTTCATCGTCGTCATTTCACAATGAAGAAAGCTATGGAAAAAGCTTATTTTAGTCCCGAACACCCGGGTACCTTCGGCGGTGTGGAAAGGCTCCGCAGAGCGTTACAAGCAGAGACGTGTGAGCCGATTAAGAAAAAGGATGTTTCTGAATTTTTATCGGAGCAGGATGCATACACTCTTCATAAACCGGCTCGCGTCCATTTTCCAAGAAACAGAGTTTTTGTACCCCGCCCGTTAAATCAGTTCCAAGCCGACCTCTGCGATATGCAGGCGTTGGCCGAATACAACGACGGATTTAATTATTTATTAACGGTCATAGATGTATTTTCCAAGAAAGCCTATGTGAGGGCTTTGAAGAGAAAGACGGCCGACGATGTGGTAAAGGCGTTTACTTCGGTACTGGAGGAAAGTCAAACGCCTCTCAAACTGCAAACCGATGCGGGAAAAGAATTTTTTAATAAAAGTTTTCAAGCTTTAATGAAGAAGCATAAAATTATTCATTTTGCTACAGCCAGCGATCTCAAAGCCTCGGTGGTTGAAAGATTTAATCGTACTTTAAAAGGTCGAATGTGGAGATATTTTTCAGCCAACAACACTATGCGCTACTCGGACGTCTTACAAGACTTGGTGAAAAGCTATAATCACAGTTATCACAGCAGTATTAAAATGAGACCCGCAGATGTGACTCTGGAAAACACACCGCAGGTGTTTCAGAACCTCTACGGCGAACCCCACGTGCGCAGCGGCGAATACAAATTTGACGTCGGCGATACTGTGAGAATATCTAAAATCAGAGGAGTTTTTGATAAAAATATGAACAAAGCTTTATGGACGAACTGTTTACAATAGACCGACGCTTCCCCGCTCTCCCCCGGCGTACAGATTAAAGGATTTGGATGGCGAGGTGATTCAAGGGTCGTTTTATGAACCCGAGTTGCAAAAAGTAAAAATTGGGCCCGACAAACTATTTCACGTGGAGGAAATTATAAAGCGTCGCACGGTGCGTGGTAAAAAACAGGTTCTAGTGCGTTGGAAAAACTGGCCGGAGAAATTCTGCAGCTGGATCGACGCCGACGCGATAAAAAATGTATAAATCAAACGGACGCGTCCGAGATCTTCTAGTCTCGGCGATAAAAACCTAAAGAGCGTCATGGAGCGTTCCTCCAGCGAGGGTTTTTACATCACTCTACCGTCCAACGCCAGCACGGACGTTTTTAAAAATAACTCGACTTCTCATTTCACAGTCGACTTGAATAGACACATCGATTTAGAAGGGGAATGGGAAGTCGCCTTGACGGAGATTTCATACCCCCACACATGGTACAACGTATCTATCGAAGGGGGGTTTTTTGAATGGAGAAACGCTTCCAAGGAAAAACAATCGGAGGGCGAGGGGGAAGTTTTTCGCCAGAGGTTTAGAGGGGGTTACTATGCGAATATAAACCAGTTTTTGAACGAATTGAACGAAGTTTTCAGAAAAACGGGCCTTGATATTACTTTCATCTACAACATTATTCAAAAACGAATTTTCTACGTGGCGGACGGAAATACCCATTTACGTTTTTATCCTCCCATGGCTTATATCTTGGGAGTGGAACCTGGAAAGTGGTGTCTTTTAGACGAGAAATTGCTGCCCTACCCCTGCGATATAATGGGCGGATTTTACCACATTTACTGTTACACCGATGTGGTGCGCTCGCAGCTGGTGGGTGACGTGCACGCTCCTCTTTTGAGAACCGTACAAGTACAAGGGACATACGGCGACATTATCACCAAGTGTTTTAACCCCGCCTACTATTTACCTGTATCAAAAAATCACATTGAAAACATTCAGGTGGAGATTAAATCTGATCAGAACGAACAAATCAAATTTATCTACGGTAAGACTATTTTAACGCTCCACTTTAGACCGGTCAAAAAAAAAAGTAAAATGAACGGAATCATGCATAACCCTCAGCGCTTTGTCGATTATTACGAAAACCAAGTCGGGGGATCGCTCCCAGGGTTTGCAGGCGCTCCGGTTCATTACGGTAGGGGTTTAGGAGCTGTATTTTCGAGGCTTTTTCGCTTTGCGACCCCTCTCGTGAAGATGGGTTTTTCCATCGCCAAGCCGCATCTTAAATCAGCCGCAAAAAATATAGCTTCTGACGTATTCAGTCAAGCCAGCGAGAAAATAAGAGGGGCCTTGGCAGGAGGAACACAAGATGGCACGGGCGGACTAACGGTACTGGCCAGAAAACCGCGAAAAAGACCTCCGGGGCAGCGTGTTGCACCGAACGGTAAAAAACGCAGACGCTCGGGAAAGAAAACATCAGTCCACGGAAACCTTACAAAGAGAAGGATAAACGACGGAATCTCGGGCAATATATTTAAAAAAAAAAAAAAGATGGCTCTCTTACATCAAAAGTCGGCGGAATGCGCGATGGGCGAATTGGATTTATTTTCAGCTCCTATGACACAGCTGTCTATCGAAGATAAAGTTTACACAGAAGTGCGACCGTTATCGGCCCTGACGGACGGGGGGCCTATAGAATTTTTTATCCCCTGAGATGGTGAAAAGTATTTGGATCTGAACGACACTTTGCTACACCTGCGAGTCAAAATTACCGAAGCTGACGGCACGGCCTTAGACGCCGACTCAGCCGTCGGGTTAATTAACTACCCGCTCAACACAATTTTTAGCCAATGCGACGTTGTTTTGGGAGATAGATTGATTTCGCAATCGAGCGCCAGTCATCCCTACAGGGCTATGATCGAGGTGCTACTCAACTATTCTGAAAGCACTCTCAAAAGCCAATTTAGCGCCGGATTGTTCTACAAGGACACGGCGGGGTCGCTCGACTCTGTCGTCACGGAGGACGGGCCAAACAGAGGGTTGGTTGCAAGAGCGGCCTTCACAGCCCGATCTAAGAGCCTTCATCTGCTCGGACCTCTTCACGCAGACATTTTGTTTAGCGAAAGACTGCTTCTCAACGGTGTGGATTTGAGAATTAAACTTATAAGGGCCAGCGACGCCTTTTGTCTCATGGTAGCCGCCGCGAATACTTTTCGTTTGAAAGTACTGGGCGCCTCTCTTTTCGTAAAAAAGGTGACCGTCTCACCGGCCGTGCGACTCGGACACGCCGCAGCCTTGCTCAAGGGAAACGCTTTGTATCTTCTCTCACGCGTCAATGTCAAAACATACTCGATACCTCAAAATTCGAGGGTGTGCAATCAAGAAAATCTGTTTTTGGGAACGATGCCTAAATACGTTGTTTTGGGCATGGTACATCACGAGGCCTTCACGGGAAAAAGAGAATTAAACCCCTTTAATTTTCACCATTACGACGTAGAGTACATGGCCCTCTGCCAGAGCGGGAAACAGATACCGGCGAAAGCTTTCCAGCCTCAATTTAACAACGGCCTTTCGGTCAGAGAGTTTTACAACATGTTCATCGCTACAGGGAGACACCTGAAAGATTTACCTCTGAGCATCGACAGACAAGAGTTTGAACGCGGGTATTCGCTGTTTGTGTTTAATCTCAACCCGGGCGAAGACAGCGACGCTTTATCACCCGTTTCTAGCGGAACATTAAGGTTGGAAATGCGCTTCAGACAACCTTTGCCCAACACAGTCACGCTCGTGGTTTATGCCTGCTACGACTCTATTCTGGAAATTGATTCCAAAAGACAAGTGTTGGTGGATTATTAGTAAAAAAATATGAATAACCACCAGCTGGAGAGCCTTTTACGAAAGATGACGGGAGATGTGTTTTGCGGCGTCTGGGCCTCTGACCAGCTACCTTTGCTGACCCGTTCATTCGCATTACCCTCTTACTTTATTGTAAACACGCATAAAGGACATCAACTGGGAGAACACTAGTTAGCCGTGACTCTGGAGGAAGACGGCGTCGCAACCTTTTTTGATTCTTACGGATTCTCTCCTGATTTTGATTACCATCCTCGGAGCATCTTGCATTTTTTGGAAAATCGCTCCGATCAAATACTATACCACAATCTTCAACTTCAACACCCTTTATCCAGCGTGTGCGGTCATCATTGCGCATATTATCTGTACCATCGTTCGTGCGGGTTGTCTTTTGAACAAGTTTTGTCTCTATACGATAAAGATGTGTTAAAAAATGATTATAAAGCGTATGCCTTGGTGAAAAAATTTCAACGTTGTAAAAGTAATACAAAAAAATGTGATGTACAAGATGCATGCTCTTTTGAAACTTTTTGTTTGAATCGTCGTTGACAGATATGAAAAAAAAAGCTGTACAACGTTTTTCTGAATAAAAACAATTTATTGAAAAAAAAACAAAACAGCGTTTGATGCATCATTCAAGGGTCAACCAGCGAGTCATTCTTTGTCTTTTCTGCGGATCAGATTCCTCGGGCAAATCCCATAGCGGGGATAGAGTCAGTTTTCTTTTTTGTTTCGACGTACGTCGTTGCTCCACGGGCAAATCCCATCGCGGGGAAAGAGTCACTTTTCTTTTTTGTTTCGACGGCCGCTGTTGCTCCGCGGGCAAATCCCATCGCGGGGAAAGAGTCACTTTTCTTTTTTGTTTCGGCATCCATTGTTGCTCCACGGGCAAATCCCATCGCGGGGAAAGAGTCACTTTTCTTTTTTGTTTCGGCGTCCGTTGTTCCGGGGAAAGAAACGATTCTTTTTCAAAAGACGTCTCCCGTTCTCGATCGCTTTCACCCTCTTCCCACGGATGACTATGCTCTGCTGTTTGTAGACGCTTGTATTGCTCTCTCACTTTTGGGTTGTGGATGGCTGACGCGGGGAGATTTAACGCTGTGAGCGATGATAAAAAGATTTTCCAACCGGTAGGGGGGTGAGCTTTTTTACTCCACTGCATCAAATGTTTTAATAAATCGATCATATGGGATCCTTGCACCGGCACGCCGTTATAAACAAACTCTCCTCTAGAGTTCCACCCCTTATCCTTCTCAGATATTTTAGTCATTATATATTCAACCTTTTTCCGATCGCGCGGGGAAAAGTTTTGCACCACTTCTTTCATAAAGGTCTCCTCCGATTCTTTGTCCGCGGACCCATTCACGTTGTCCCCATGCAGGGTGTCCCCCAACCCGTAAGCTGACGGATCTCTGTGCAAATTCAGAGTCACCTTTTTCTCCTCTTGTTGATCCTGTTTGAGCAGGTTAAGATATCTTTGCAGCAGCGCGTCGTTTTTTCTTACTTTTTCGTGAGGACTTAATCCCGGTTCGTTTAAGACAGCCCTCATTTTTTCATCCAAATCGGCTTCGGCCGTCTGTCTGATGCTCTGCTCGGGCCGGGTTATGCGCGTCAGTTGTTGGGGGGAGACGAGAAACATCTTGTGCGTCTTCTTCATTATTATCTTTTTTTTTTTTTCAATTAAACTTTTGATAAGAGCCCCCCGACTATCGGTATGAGCGTAGACAGCAGGGGTAGTAAAAACCCTCCCGACTGTTTCATCAAAGTCTGTTGTTTACGCCTCAATCCGGTCCTTTTATCAGCCAGCAGTCTGATTATTTTCTTTTGTCTTTTTAGTTTTCGGTACAGCGCCGGTGATAAAGGCACGTTACCTTTGAGAATATTCAACGCAATTTCAGCCAGAGTCTGGATAAAGTCTGGGGATGCGTAACTGAGTATGTCTCTGCGCTTTTGCGGAGTAGCGTGATAAAGAGCTCTCAACATAGGAGTGTTTCTTTTAATCCGCTGCGACATTTTTTTTTTGTTTTTTGTTTTTTGTTTTTGTTTTGTTTTTTATGGTTTTGGCACGTACACGACAGGCCACTGATGTTGAAGCACACCCGATCTCAGTCTATATTGGTCTGGGCACGACGGCGTCAGGTCGACCAGTAAATACCCGTGAGGGTCTGATGTTGCATCTTTGAAACTTTCCAAGAAAAACACCTTTTGAGCGGGAAACATTTGCTGAGCCAATATCTTAATCTGTAATTTGTCTCGTGGGTTCTTAAACAGGATCATATAGTTACAGTTTAGACTAATGGTACGTGAAAATTTACCCTGATGAAATACATTCTGGGTCAACATCATAACGCTCATATTTTTATGATGTCTTTATTATGTAAAAATTTTAACCACTTCAGGATGGTTAGACGCTTGAAAAATAACGTCGTCCAAAATGACCAAATGAGTCTGATGACTCGGAAACAGTTTTTCATCTTCAAAAGAAGCAGGCAGTCCTTCGAAAAATTTTATTTTTTTATTCACTTTTTGCAATTCATCGTACATGGGTTGAAACGACGTATAAATCCACACAATGTTGTCAGGTACAGAATTCATTACATGTTCACAATTTTCCAAAACAGATTTTACAAAAAAAGTCTTTCCACACCCGCTAGGTCCTACAACCAGACATGAAAAAGGCAAATTAAGTCTAGGATCAAAGTCTACTTCTTCCATTATGTTTTTTTTTAATACCCAAAAGGTAACGTTTTACCGTCGGGAAAGAGACGCCGTTTGTCATACACTACTCTAAATTTTTTTTCAAATGAAGAGTTTTTTAAAAGAAAGCCCTTCTTATCACGCACGATATTCTGCTGAGGCGTACATAATTCCCTCGTCACATCACCCTCTAAATAACCCTCCACCAGCTCTTTAATGCTATCAAAGTTGACTAGCTCACCGCACTGACGCGTTTGTGTAATCCCCTTGGCACGGAGCACTGTTTTTTTACCGCGGAGGGTTTGGTACGTGTAACTCTTTGGACCGGCAGAGGCAAATTCTTGAATGCTGTCGCCATCCAATTCATCCGTCAGGTCACCTAAATACGGCCCCAGCTCCAAAAGAGCCTCTCCCTCTTTCGCCGTATAGATTAAACTGTCTGTGTCGCTGTAAAGCACTCTATCTTGCAACCTCTCCAAATATTCGTACATTTTTAAGCGCGCGTAAGCGGTGGTGAAAGCCGCGATAAATACGTTATTTACCCTGCCGGGTGGAACCACGCTGCTCTTGCTGTGTTTCCACTGCAACATAGCGATGTCATCGTTGAGGAAAGAAAAGTATTCAACCTGGTACTGTCCTGAAAACATAAAATGGAAAAACTCTCCGCTTTCGCTTATCAGGGTGGTTTGAGTTCTATTGTGTCTCTCTGCAAACTTTCCCCAGAGGCTGTTTAAACAAAGTTTTGACATTTGTCTCTTTGCAGGGTTCAACTTAATTTTTGCAGCGTCCAAACGTATCCCCTGATTTTCATAATATTCCCGGATGTACTTTTCCCTGCTTTCATCATCTGCCGCGTGTTCCGGATAGCCCGAAGCTTCCTGTTTACCCTTCAAAAAAGTTTGAACGTAAGGCTTAAAGATGGCGCTGCTCTGTTTCTCAAAGTGCCACACCTCTGTAATTTCACCGACTCTGTAGCCCAACTGAGCGCTTTGAGGAATTCGACCGTAACCCACACCCCGGTCAGAGCCCTGGCCTCTTCGTCGTGGTAGCAGGGCCCCTGTTGATTGTTGATTTCGGCGCATGTGCGACAGAGCGTAAATACCAGTTTACCTTTTTTCGTTCTGTATGGCAACGACGGTAAATAGAGCCCGCGCGGGGGATGAACGACGGCTCTGATCAACCCGAAATAATTTTGAACGTCGTCAAAATCTTTATGGATGATCAGGGGGTGATCTGAAGGATAAGGAAAGGCGCTGTTGACATAGGGGTAGAGAGAGGTGACGTCGACGTACAACACACGTTGTCCCACCCCCGCAGTGTGCCTCAGCACAAAGGCGTTTGTCCTCCCCCCATACAATGCGTGTCTTGGGTTAAGGGGCTCGGGGAACGCTCTTCCTTTGAGAAAATCTACGACCCCCGCGTGTGATCTTTTCATCTCCTCCCATTCGTGCTCTCTTACGAGGATGACGCGCACGCCGTACATGTTATTCAAGGCTTGTATTTTCTCCTCCGAAACCCTGTGCAGCTCCCCGTACGGGGAACCGTTCAAAGGACAAATTGCGTTGAGATCAAAGCACGTCGGGCAACCGTGATAAAAACACCCCTGAAATTCCCACACGTGCGGCACGTTATCGATTAGAGCGAACCCGTCGGCAAAATACGGTCCGATCTGTTTTTCACCTTTGTTTAAGGCATGCTGAATAAATATCCCCCGTTTGTGCGACTCCCACTCTAACCATTGACTGCTGCCTCTGGAAAAGGCTTTACTCTGGCTTCTGTAGTTATCCGGGCACAGTATGGCTAGGGATTGGTGAGGAAGAAAATTACTGACAAAAACTTTCATCGAAGCCGAAGCTATCGTTATTCGAGAGAAAGGATCAACCCCCGTCAGACTTAGAAACTCTCTTCTAAATTTGACACACCCTCTGCGCAGAATTTCAACGTCGTTTCGGCAGTAATGTATCGCTTGTTGTTTGAAATCAAAATGCTTGTGACCGTTGTTTTGATACCACTCCTCAAACTTGGTCCGCTCGGCGGGTGACATGCGTCCTACGTCATAGTCGCGCGCGGGGGGATATTTACCTCTATAGTTTAAACGATTCTTTGAACTAAATTTGTGAGGAAAATACCCCTTGGACCGGTTGTTGAAACCCAAAGCTTTAGGCATGGCGGACAACGGCATCGTTAAGAAACATAACGAATCGATGAATTTTAACTGAAAATCAGGATCCTCAAAACAGAGAACTTTACTTCCTTGCATTATCACAGAGGGTGTTATACCCAACTCCACCATGCCTTTCAAAATCAAATAGCCGTCGAAGCCTTTCGCGTTGTGAGCTATAAAAGTAGACCCTCGAAAAAAAGGTCTTCTAAAATGCATGAGAAATTTTTTAACGCATTTCACACTGTAAGCCTCCCATCGCTCCCGCTTCAGCGTCTCTGTACACACTAGAAAGGGGACGTGCGTGTGATTATCGCCGATAAAAGTCTCAAAATCGTAGAATATTATTTTGTCATTGTGCTTTACCTCGAGAGGAAGAGTTTGTATGTAGCAAAGGTGCTTTGCATCGTCGGGTAAAACCACCCCGCATATTTGACATTTTTTTGGGGGGCATTTGTGATCATCGATGCCTGTGCTCAGAGGTATGCTGTAAAATAGTTTGCATTTGAGACATTTTTTCCGTACGTCGCATAGACTGACGCGCTTATCATTTGTTTTTTCTTTATGCTTGAGAAGGCACGCTGGAGAACGGCACCACATGTTACAGTCTTTGCAAAAGACCGGGTCTCTATCGGTTTTTTTACATTGGTGAGAAGCGCATACCAGACAATGCCCGTCGCACGTGTGTCGTTCCGGCTTGTCAAAACTCTTGTAGCAGTAGTGGCAGACGTGTTGCCTCCCCACAAAGCCTCTGACGTCTTTAATACCGCTGTAATGATTGAGATAAATACATATACAGAGGAGCGTCCGATTTGGGGAAATCAGTCTCAAACAGCGAGAGGGGACGATGAGCGTTTTCTCTGTAAAATATCACAATTTTACGCCGCACGACATTTTCAAATCGACGGACGACGTCGAATGTGACGGGTGTCTGTTCACTTAAACCGGCTAGACGTTGTAACTCTACAGCCTTGGAAAAAACCTGAGTGTCTGTAAGATTAGGATGGATTAAGTGAGCTAGGCCGATGGCAAAACAAAGTTGATTATTTGAGTTGTACGGTAAGTACAAATAGCGGGCTTTCTTTTTTAGAATCTCATGATCTAAAACCGTTTCCAGCTTTCTCCTAACACCCCCTCTAGGATTATGTATCACCTGCGCTACCATTTGAACCTCATCATCGTCCATAATGGCGGCGTTTGATTGTACAAGTTGATCTAGCACGGATTGAAAACCCGTCATCAGAGCATCGTCATCATTTTGATACGTAAGGGAAGCGTGTTGACGCACGTTGTTGCCTATTATTTCTAATTGAATATTATCGTTAGGTCTATCCTCTGTTGCTACTCTTTCCACCATGCGTTCAAGGTTACCCATAACTCGGCGGTAAAACGTCGCATAATTCATGTCGCCGTTGTTTTGAGGAATGTTTAAAACACTCCTCATCTCTACATTGTTAAAGTTGTCGCGCCGAATGTTGACGTCACC
>JAPTYQ010015820.1:0-11114 GCA_029814465.1 Ostorhinchus cyanosoma
AAATAGTTTTATAGGTTTATAATGGCCAGGCTTGTGTGATACTCTTAAACAAATTCTGTACAAATTCACAAACACTATGTTTCATTTGGATGCCAGTCATTTGCCATGTTAACACGAACATTTAGCTTTTCTTGCAGCTTTTTTACTAGAATGAGCTGCAAAATGTGAATATATTTCACCACTCATGATGTGAATGACCATTTTAAGTTATTTTATTGATTTGTCTTTTAGTGAAATGTCATTTAGTTCAGTTCGCCGTTGGATCAGGGTCTTTTCCTGTTCTCTAATCACATTTGGTTCCTCCAGGTCCTTAGGTGTATATATATTCTCCTCTAAGTACCCTTGACCACGGTGCTGATGAAGATCTGGAGTTGGTCCCAGAGTGCCTTTGATGGCAGCTCACTGCTCATAATGTGTTAAGTGCAAATGTTAGGCACTGTGTGTGTTTAAGGACGAGAAAAATTTCCCTGTTAATACACAGATAATAGTTAACCTTAACCTTAATGTTTAGAGATACAGTTACCTTGCTTTGTCAGCTCAAGACCCAAAACATTCATCTTATATCTCCTCAGGGATGACCTTTATGCTCTTATACGACATTAAATACTATCTGTTTTAGGTCATTTTCATCTCGTCTTCTACATATTTTTTGTCTTGTTCCAGTGTTTTCATTTTCTTGTATCTTTTACATTGTTTTCATCATATTGTGTCTTTATTGAAGGACACATTAAAACACTTACATCAAAAAACACGACAAAAATATTTTGATAAAGACAATTAATTTCCATTTTTTATTATAGAATAGAAAATATAAAATATAAACTATATTAAATAATATAAATATACACACACACACACACACACACACACCCAATAATAAAATATAGCTATAATATGTCAATAGTAATAATGAATTATTAATTTCTTTTTCAAATGGGACAGTTTGTACTAATGAACATTTACATGTAAATAGGAGTGATTATGACCATATGGCTAATTTCCATCTCGAGTCCCATTGGCAGGTAAAAGAAAAAACCCAAACAGCTTACAGATAACATAATACCATAACTTAAGTAAGATATACAAAAATAAAAACAACCAACAGCACACAGTGTACACAAACAGACAAAAACAGGGACTGAGGCGGCCATATATAAGTAAAACTATAAGAGATCTATACAAAAATACAAATTTATTTAAAAAGCATACATAGCATACAAAATAAAGTGCAAATGATATTAAATATATATAATAATGCAATGGTATAATAGCGGTGTAATAGTAACAGTAAATGACATTGCAGTGTGTGTTTTTCTCTGACCATTAAATACCGCTCTGCAGTCCAATTTGGGGTCCTGAACCTAACTTTGGAAATCACAAGTTCAGAGATTTGAGTCCTAAAAGCAATAATGGAGCTAATGGATATATAATGCTCAGACATTTTCACCATCTGTTGTTGTTTTCAACTTCGTAATTGGTATTGATCAGCCCTAAAAAAAAAAGTACTGGATACTGGGGAACCCTTAAAACAAGTGAATGTAGCTGTTATTTGCAAAGACTAAAAACCAGACTAATGTGGTGTGGGTCGGTTTTTGGACCTCTACAGAGTGGTATTTTATTGGGCTGATACCCATTTTGTTCGTATGTTGCGATTTGCTTCTTACAGGAGGACATAATAAACAAATTTGACGAATGAGAGAATGGCGTTCCTTACTGTTGTCTATTTTGTGTTGATGCTGAAAAATGGTGCAAGGTGGAAACAACATAGGAAAGCCGAAGACTACTGGGTATCTCTGGGGACCTCATTTGATAAGGTTTTCTCCTCTAACACTGAGTTTACAAAACAACAATATACCTGAGGCAGAGTTTCACCAAGTTTCAACAAGTTCAATTCCTGACTGTTTAAAACCATTATGAATTCAGTGTAGGAACTATTTCAGCTCCACATTGGCAAAAAAGGACAAAGGATATGAAAAATTACTTGCAAAATAGATGCATTTATTCATATTTTAAATCCATAATTAATTTCTTACATGCTTTTAAGTGTTGGTGCAGATCCAAATGCACAGATGCAGGAGGTGATGTTGTTAATGAGAAGTGGTTATGGACTCTATGTGACTACAAAGCATTATTGGGGGATGAGAGGTGTTTACAAGTGGCTTTATAGATTTTTTTTTTTTCCATGCAACTCTGATATGTTCGAGATAAAAGATCCTAATCTGAGCACAAGTTACAGGGGACTTTAAGTACAACAGGTAACAACCAAACATTAAGGCCATGTCAGCACTAATATATGTATGTTTAAAACTTGACTTTGCTTACACCTATGCTGCTTTTCCAACTGGAAGTATCAGCCTCAACTCTTTTTTTTCTTTTTTTTTTAGCATTTCCTCTGTATGAGAGCAGGACCTACTTCTATAACCCCTGTGCAAGAGAATCAAAAGTGATATTAACTGATAAAGACCCACACATTCACCATTAACCTAAAACCATCTACTGACATTAATGCATGTAAGTAACTGGTGTAAAATACAGTTTGTCATCTTTTCATGGTCAACAGATATGACCCATTTGGATGTTCAGAGGCTCCATAGTGAACGTGGAAACACAGTCATCTTCTACAATATTAATTTACCAGTAAAACCCATGGAGTTTAATCAAGAACAGTGGAAGGATGCACTTTACTTTCAGTTAAAGATATCTTTGCTAAAAAAAAAGTCACTTTTTCTTCAGTTTTCTCGGTTCCTATATAATTATCTGAGCTTTTATGAACATCTACATGATCAGTAAATTAAATATAATAAAATAACAGATTTTGATGTCAGGATGAATGGAGGGGGAGGGGCCAAGCGGGAAGACCAGAGCAGACTGTGACACTGGACATATCTTGCAATGATAAAGAATCTTTCAAAAAAATTCCTGGATCCAGACAATGATCTGGATCACCTCCAAAATGTAATCATTTGTTCCTTGTGCCAGTATCAACATTTCTTAAAAATTTCAGGAAAATCCGTCCATAACTTTTTGAGTTATCTTGCTAACAGCCAAACAAACAGACAAACCCCGTTGAAAACATAACCTCCACTGTTCCTTGGCGGCTGTAATAATAAATCTAATAATAAATGGTGATAAATCACGTAAGAAAAGTTAAATAGAGAGAAAAATTCATTTGGGAACTGCCACAAAAGTCGCACTAGCTTTAACCTTGAGGTAAAAATAATACAGATTGCAGACTGTTGCTATGTCAGTATGTGCAGGCTTTGTATCATCATGTTGCAATGCAGTAATACCAAACCTGGGAATATTGTGCACAGTCTTAAAAGACGCACAAAAAACTGAACTATATGTTTTGTATAAGGAAAAGTCAGTATCTAGTGTGACCCCCTGATCCCATGACAAGAACCAGCACAAACAGTTGAATGAAACCAAGTAGAAAACATCAGAAAATGAATGCAGTAAGTCTCATATTGTGTGAAGAAAAGGGTTCAAGACATGTCAAGTGTAAAGGGAGGTCACACTAGTACTCCTACTAGTATTACTAGTACACACAGATACTACCTAAACCTTTCTCTCAATATGTAGGATGAATGAAAATTCAAGTGAGCAATCATGAAATATGGTTGATTATTTTAGAGTATTTCTGCTTGTTTTAAATGACAGTATTTTTAGAAGATAGTTACATATGTAGATGGACATTTTACACCAAATTAGCCATCCGTGTATACTGAAATGATAAACTCTCTGAAGTGATTGTTGATAATAAGTATTTGCTGCCAAACTGGCCACATACACAGCTGAACATGTCGTTTGATGTAAAATAACCATGCGATATTTGGCAGGTTCTGCTCATTAGCTGCTGAGGTGTTGCTCCGGATGATTGTCTGCTTTGCAAACGCTCGTATGCATCAGGCGTTTTGGACCGGAGTCGATATACTGGTGGCATCAAAGAGAATATGTGAGAGGCTGTGAGTTATGGCGAGGAATATCGGGGTGACAGAGCCCCCCGACACGGCGCTGCCATCAAAGTGTCAGTGTGTGTCAGGCAGAGAGAGAGGAAGCAAAAGAAAAAAGGGTTTGTGTCGATGAATATTTGTTTTCCAATCACAAGAGAAAAGACTGATTCTCTGTGAGGCTGTGTACTAGAAATGCCAATAACAATCTACTGTACTGTCAAACTTGAAAACACACACACATATAGAATTACCGTACACAATAGTCGTTGCTGTGCAATTATTTTTTGTTTTCTGTTTCTGTGAAAACACAGGGGTGAACAAAGCACACAAGTGGGTCTATAAGGACATAAAGACCTACAACTATTACTCTCCTGCAGTTTTTATTGTGTTTCAAAATGACAGCAGTGACTGAAGTGTGGTGGATGTATTATTTTCATTTCTGCTGAAAGGAAATTGCATGTTAATACAATAAGGTAAGCCACTTTAGGAAACTATAGGAAACAATGAGAGACGGAGGTAGTTGCTGAGGCAAGAAATATCACAGCGAAGCTTCGTGTTATGTTCTTATTGCTGATGTCACAGGGGACTGAGAACAGAGGGAAATGAAATACACTAGTCTGTGACCTCAGACACAGAACATTTCTTTTGTAAAGCTGAAAGTCCCCTGTGACAGCCATCATTGGGTTTTATGATCTCCTGTTGCAGCGCAGTAGCTTCCTTATTCCCCGTGTGAATGTCACTGCTGTCTGTTTACCCGAGCACGAAAAACACAACAAAACACAGGGAAAAAAAAAAGCGCCTCCTTTGAGATGAAGCATGAGGTTAGAACGACGGCTGCGCTCTTGAACTCTGGCTCATCATACGGACATAACGGTGGATTTACCCATCCTCTCCTTTGAACATGTATCATTTTGGAAATAATATAAATGTGCTAGCTAGGATTCGAACCCTGGTCTCCCTGGTCCGACTTTTGCAAATGCATGCGGCCCAAGGCTCTCCTGTCTCTTGTGTTGGAAGGGGAGAGCCATTTATGACATGAGTCTAAATGGTAAAGGGAGTTCAATCTAAACCAAACTAAAATCTAATCATAAAAAGACAACTGTCTACTCAAGCAGCATTTGGGTCTGCATGCTGCAAAAACACACAGGCGGCCACAGAAGGTGTGTAATGTATTAATATACAGTGGGAACTATACAACTGAATGGACTGAATATCAAATATCTTTAAGTAAATCACACAAAGTTGTCAAACATAGACCTATACCTCTACTGCATCCTGTTATTTCTAATTTTCAATTATTTGGAATAAAATACAATTCAATGCCATTACTAAATTATTCAAGTCAGCTCTTTGCTTTAGATCCAAAAGTGGCCACATTAGTTGGGTTAAATTCTATTAATTTTATTAGTATATGATCATTTAAAAAAATACAGCTTTATGTGATTTGAAGTATTTATAGTGTTAGTTTGGCGTCATTTCCCTGGATGTCACCATTCTCCTGCCTCCCCCTCTTTCATTTTTTGGATCCACCACTGGGACAGGTGTGGTTGCTGACTCAGATTCAGCTTTATTGTCATTTGATCACAGAAATAATGAGAACTTAACAGTTTCCCAGGTCTCAGTGTGCAGCATGAATGAACAAAAAAAGAAATAAAAAAAAATTAGACAGCAATAGGTAAAAAATAAGTCAGAACAATAGAATAGAATAAAAACTACAATAAAAAAAACACTAAAATAAGTATAAAAATCTCTGAATAGGATGGTATTGTCCGTAAATGTAGAAAAAGCATTGGAATACATAAAACCTCTCAGTGCTGCTATGGATGCAAGTACCTTTAGAGATGATTTGCAAAAGCCTGCGAGTGAAAAATGTGAAGGCGAAAGCGAGAGGTAGCATGTAGGTGTGTGTGCGCGGGCGTGCTTACACTTATTGTTCTGCTTCCAACTGTTCCTAACAATACATCAGTGTACATAACAGTGTGCTTCACCAATTACTGGACTTCTGTTGAACTCCATCACTTGTGTATTACAACTTAAATTTGCACAACTGATTGATTCAACATTGTTCTTTCCGCTTTTTCCCGCAGCAAATGACTTCGATATTTAAAGCTAGCGAGTGTGACCTACAGTGTCATCTTGCAGCATTGGAATAAAAACGCCGACCCTGAGCTTTGGGTGAAATGAAACGGAAAATGAACAAAGCTCTCACAGAAAACGTCTTAATGACTCTTAATTATCTTTGCCATGGTGATACACTGCTCATGTAGGATATACTAATCCTTCTTTCACTAAATACCTATGTGCCTAGAGCAAAGAATTTCCATGCCTTGGTAGGTATCACACTGACGTCCTGTAAAGAACTTCACTGTAAAGGTCATATTAAATAAAAAACACCTCTGTGCAATGTCTAAACACAGAGGTTGCTTTGATATCGCAGTATGTCAGTGCGTTTTCCCTTCGTTACACAAAGGTTTTCAGTGTTCTTCCATGTTTTAAAAACCCGTCGATATTTTTTTTCTGTCAAGCTTATTGATTTAGATTTTCACAGAAACTGGCACATACTCCAGCATCTGTTAAGTGGAGCTGAACCCTTCATCAAGGTAAAAGATTGAACACAAATATAGACAAATATATCAATAAAACGAGGTTTGCAGCCATCATGCGTTTCGTTTTCCTGCCTTATCACTGTCAAGCTGCTAAAGTTGAAAGTCTTATGGGAATTGGTGTTCATTAACAGCCCCTGAAAATATTAATACACAGCAGTAACGACTAAATCAAGTGGCTAGTTTGTGAAATGTTACACCTCATAACACACAATAAAAAAATACAATGTGAATTTTGGAAATATTTGCTTGATATTGCAGGAAATTATGTGATATGATAAAATGTTTAATTTCCATTAATCTCAATAATTATTTAACAAAATAAGAAGACATCAAATAATACAATATTATTGTAATTTGACATTTCTCATTATTCTTTTGTAACCCAGACCCCTGTTAGAAAAGAAACACCTGAATTCAATGTGTCCATATAGAGAGTGACTTAGGCAATTATGCAATGAGGCTAAGGATATGTAGGTTTTGTTCTGGGGTACAAAGATCTGATCTAAATAGAAGAATGAGGACGCATTAAGAATACCAGATGGAAATGCAAAGATAAGATCACACTCTTTATTATCCAGATACAGACTGTATTTTTAACACCATGTATGAATGTGTTGAAAATGCAAAGTATGGAAAAAGCCACTTTGTCTCAGCTCAGATTTATAAAATGTATTATTACACTGGAGGCATTAGCCATTCCCTGCACATGCTCAGATAACCCTAAACTCAAAAATAATCTGGCTAAATCGGTGAAGATGGTGTTTACGTCGCTGAGATTGATCGTAACCTAACTCGGCAAAAGTGACACGTACACTCAAACAGCATCGGGAATGATCACATTTGACAGTATTTGACGAAACTTTCCCTTAGAGGATTAATTATTTTTCAAGCCTTCATCATTTCTGCTCTCATTAAAGGCTTACATGACCCTACACGAGGCTCTATACATTATACAACCATGAAGTGTGTCCTGTAGAGAGAGGCGTTAAATTACACAGCGTGGGGTGTACAGAGGCAGGTCATTACACTGTATGGCAGATAATTTTCAGTTATAGTTGCCAGGGCTTGTTTTACTCCCTCCTCTCATTTCATGCACAATAACCTTCTTGGATGAGGGCTTATAGCTGGAATGAACAATGCAAGTACAATTACTAAATATTTTATACCATTTCTGGGTTAAAATTTTAATCACATTGTAAATGTGCTGATATTTAGAGATTCCTTTTCCCTACTTACATCACAGGGCCGTCACGTGATCAGAGTGGTTAATTTATTTTTCAGTGTTTAGTTATGGAGATGTTACGATTGAATGTGTGTTAATTATGCTCAAGAGATTAATGGTTTTTGATGAGTAGTGTCAAAATAACACTCCCTTTTAACGCTAAAATCACAAGTTCGAAAAATTTGGGATGTTGTGTGAAATGTCCTGGTTGTAGTCAGGACCCGAGCCGCAGATTCTGGATTTACTGCAGGTCGTTTAGAGAGTCCAGTCAGAAGGCTGTTACTGTACAGTACAATAGTCTAACCTACTAGAGATAAATACATGGATAAGTCTCTCAAAGTCTGGTTTAGACAGTAAACCTTTGATTGTGGCAATGTTATCGAGATGGTAAAAGGCTGATGATGTTATTGATTTAATGCAGCTGTTAAAGTTTAGGCATGAGTCCATTATTACCCCTAGATTTCTAACCTGATTTTTAGCTTCTGATGACACTTTCTCTAGGTTTTTGTGGAGCCAAAGACAATAACTTCAGTCTTGTCTGAGTTTAGTTGGAGAAAGTTGTTTTGCATCCACACAGTGATCTGTTGGACGCAGTGACAGAGTGAGCAAGTGAAATTTGTGTCCTTGTCTCTTTATATGGTTGTTGCTGGGCATTGATGGTCTAGTTGGTCTGATTCTGGTGGGAGGGATGTGCCGCCATGGCGGTAGGATGGAGTGCTGGCGTGTTAATTGTTCATCTGTCTATCTCGGATGTGCACATCACTCGGAGGAATGACCGTTTTTCACATTATTAACAGTTTCCCAGGATCATCTCTAAGTGTTACCAATGGTTCAAAGCGCTAGAAACGTGCGTACGCCAGCTGTGAAGTTGGTGTGGAACACCGCACATTTCCACAGTCATTTCACTCTTTGTACATCTGAACGTAAGCGTGGAAAAGGGCGTACACCACATTTTTAGGCGTACACAACCCGGGACTTTTACAAATGTTCAAGCTTCAACCATTACATGCAGGCCTTAGTGCCGATAACAAGCCAGATTATCTGATTATTAGTCTAGTCTGAAGGATGTAGTATCTATGGTTTTCCGAAAAGAATTTTAACTTTCAATTTACCTGACCTCGGAACAGTTTTCCACTTAGCTTCAGTCCATTTTAAATCAAATTTGGCCCAGGAAAGGTGGGAGCATTTCGGGATCACTGTGTTCATAGACAATGATTTCCGTCACAGACTAAAGCCTGATTTTAATGCAGTGTTGCCTGAGCACCTGAAGATCATGGACATCCGGCACTGATTTTCCGCCTTGTTACTTGTGCACTGAGAATTCTACAGATTCTCTTAATCTTTTGATTTCCTCATGTACTGTAGATGATGAAATCTTGCAAAGTCTTCACAGTTTTACATCAGGAAAAATTATTCTGAACTGTTCCACAGTTTGTAGATGTGATATTTCACAGATCTATGATGTTATTTTTATACCCAGTCATGTCCGCTGACAATTAACATAATAAAACGTTCCTCCCACCATTTCTTTTTCCAGCCTTTTATTTCCACTGACAACTTTTTGAAGACATGCTGCTGCCACCAAATTAAAACTACCTTTTTTTTTTTTTTTAAATGTGTATTTTCTCAGTTTCGACATTGGTTAAGTTTTCTGTGATTTATTGTGAATTAAATGCGGGTTTCAATCTGTTTTGAATTTACAGTCCATTTTACACATTGTCGCATGGAATCCAGGTTGTGTCAGTATCAGCATCCTTTTGTCCTGATACACATCACAAGTGCAGAGTCAAAGTTAACTTGGCAAACTGTTCATCTTCCTTGTCTGATAGGTACAATCTCATAAATGTTATCAAGTTAAGTCACTCATTTATTTTCCGCTGAAACAGTGCGTCATAACAGTCACTTCATCCAATTAAAAAAGGCACCTGGATAGAGTGAGGGAGCTAGAAAATATATAGAGAAAGAAGGTCGTATTGAGATATACGGCAGGCTACACTATGGAGGGAGCTGAGTAATGCCTCAATGCTGAAGGTCACGGGCACATGCATCGATCACACCTAAGAAAAAAAGTGAAGGACAGAGACTTGTCTTGATTTTCTGGCAACGTCAGCTCACCCTGATACACAGCAGTATTGGAGAGAGACGGAACAACAGTCGGAAAAGACAAAAGAAAGAAAAATCAGCGGTAGAACAGAGAATGGAGAGAGATACAGCTCCGATATTCCTGTGCGCTTTGATACCAGGCTCTGTCCTTGAGCTTGCCGCCAGCATAGGGTCCCATGGTAACCCACTACAGGAAACAAGTAAGCCAGCTGCAGGCTAGGAGAGTAAGCCCACGTTACAGTACAGCATCATTAAAAGGAAAAAAAAAAAACAGTAGTGGTCATGTACCTAAAATCCCATCATGCTTTGACTGTACTGCACACACCCACCTGCTGCAAGTCATGCTGCCTTCATGCATCACCGCCGCCCACGCATACACGCCGAGATACATTAGCTTTAACAGTTCACAGTCTCTAAGGTCTCTCTAATCTCTGCATGTACGATTCCCTTTTTCTCCTCGAGGATTTATATCAAAGCTGAATACCAGAACAATAAAACTCTAAAGTTTGTACTGTATAAACAAAAAAGTTTTCATAATACTTGTTGCATCGGTTATACAGGAGCTGTTACTTTTAAGCTCCTCCACCTGCTGCTGCTTTTAGCTGTGCCTTAAAAAAGTGATTTTGATTTCATCATAAGGTTTACTCTTTGTATATTTATTTATTTATTGTTTACTACACTATCAGTTTGGCTTAATACGAATATGTGAACTTTCCCATGAGGGTGAAAATGGCAGCACTACTCACACCAGCCTGGGTGATCAACAACATCCATTTAACACCTTCCTGACAAGTGTGTGATTCTTTTCTCACGTGTGCACATGATGTTGCATAACCAAAACACTCCCTCTGTAAAGTTTCCTTGCGCGCACAAGGGCACTCTCTGCTTCGTGGTTGTCAAGCAGACACCTTGTACCTTTATAGCATCATTCACTAAAAGCAGCCTTTTTTCCAGCCTTGAGAGCGTGTGTATTTGTTTTGGGTTTTGAAATGGGTTGAAAAGAAAGTTACATTGGTAACATAGCCAACTACAAATGGGATCATTAAGCAAACAACACACAGTGGTACCTTGACTTATGAGTGCCTCAACTTACAAGTTATGAGCTGGTGCTCGGTTAATTTTTTGCTTTGATCCAAAATCCAAGTCGTGAGTGAGCTTCAGATACGCCACCACTAGTTAACACATTTGCCCTGCATCCTGTGTCTAACTGGTTCTCTTCATATGGTTAGC
>JAPTYQ010015865.1:0-12320 GCA_029814465.1 Ostorhinchus cyanosoma
TGTGTGTGTGTGTGTGTGTGTGTGTGTGTGTGTGTGTGTGTGTGTGTGTGTGTGTGTGTGTGTGTGTGTGTGATTCTCCTTTTCCAGCTATAAATACACCTGCATCTGAGAATCCCCCTGTTCTCTCACTGATTCCTCTGTCTACTCTCTTTCTTCTCTCCATCTGCACTATAACTCCACTGCATTATCTCCACACTGATTGATCTGCCATTTGAAATATTTCTTGACTTCTTTCTAAACCATACCTGGCATGAAAGCTAAAATTCAGCACAGACAGTATGACATTGTAAGGAAAGCAAAAGATCTCATGTATTCAGCTGCTTTTATTCAAGACTTGCCTTTAAAGACTTTACTGCACACAAATACATGATATTTGACTTGATTGCTGGTAAATTTGATGTTTGTGACTGAAAGTGGCCAAACATTCCATCTCCTGATTTTAATCATGCTGATTCTTATAGGTTTATTATATAGCACCACATGATAAAATGTATCTGATGACACTTTACATTTAGAGCCGTTTGAAAACAGACTCTGAAGCCAATTTACTGAAACCCAACAGAATCCTCCAGGAGCAAACACTTGGTGACAGTGAGAGGAAAAAGGAAGAAACCATATTACATATAAAAGTAGCAACTGCAGCTTTCACCCCTACAGTAGATTCTCCAAAAACAGGAGGAAAAACTTGCTACTTGGATGATCTTTTTAAATTATTAAAGAAAAACAGGACAGTGGCGCACAGAACATTCTAACAAACAGAGGTTTGAACCAGGCTGAGGGAGGACAGAAGGCTGGTACCTGCTGCTTTTTTGTTTTGTGACACTGGTGACTAGTGTTGTTGCCAGATTGAATGTTTTTCCTGCTGAATATGAAGGGCTATTGACTGTGTGTGTAGCTTGGTTTTCACCTGGAACACTAAAGAATTTGGCGAAGGAAGTTAAATAGAGAGCGCATGGCGTTCACAGACACCAGAATGAAGTCGTTCACAGTTGGTTCATCAGGCACTAAAACAGTGTGTTCAGTTCAGGTTCACACAAAATATGAGCGCATTCAGGTACAACACTGCCAATAACTACTACAAATATCCATAACTGCTACTACTACTATTCCAAATACAAGTACTAACAGTGGATATATTACTACTGTGCCTGTTAGTACCAATAATACAAACCTCTACCATCAGTGCAACTATAATAAACTCTGTAAAGTGACAAACAAACAAATAAAACTGAATTAAACTGAATTGAATAAATGATGACGACGGAGGCAAAAGAGAAGCAGGACAACAGCAGCAGGTCCAGAGATGATCTGGATGATCTGGTCAGAATGCAGTGATTGAATGTGTTTGTTCAGAACCTGGATCATTATTTTCAGTTTTCTCTGTTATGGAAATATGGACAAGAGGCCAGGACCTAATCTCAGAAATGAAGCCAATTTTAGAAGACATTAGAAATGGGGACTACATGGAGGATAGAGGATGGTGTCCTGTGTGAAGAAGTACACACTATGTTAAAACTTTCATTATAATTTGCACTATTTTGCTTGCACACTTAACTTAATCTCAAGGGGATTTTGGAAAGAGAGGAAATAGGATGCTGACGGCGTCATTCACTCACAGCCCGGAACTGTGTGATAAGTCTCTGTCACCGGCATCTTGTCAAATTTCAGCCTGTTCTTGGGGGAAAAGGAAGTTGTACTGGGCCCCAAAAAAGGTGTACCTACTAAAATAGATATGGAGTGCACTTGAATCAATGCTGATGGTGCTGAACATGATGTCTAAGTCAGCACGTCCTTAAATCGCCTCCTTCACACCGATACAAGACTCGCCAAGTCACACAAACAGGCCATTAGGACAAAAATGCATTTAAGGCACTTGGAGATATTGATTTTTTGTTTACTGCTAAAAAAAATAGGACAAGTCCCATGTGCGGACCTGTGGTCAAACCATTATGTCTATTTTTGTAAAGTGGTAGTGAAGGTAACACGTGAAAATTTCCTATCCGTGTTGTTGCTCAGATCAATCAGATACAAAAAAAAAAGAGAGAGAATGGGTGAAAATAACAAAAAGAACACATCAGTTCAATTAAGGCTCACACATTCAGTTAAACTGTACTGTTTTTCTTCATAGCAATACTTAAAAAAAGAAACAAATAGTAAGAAAGGACAGAGAAGGATTGTCTTAGTTGTTATTTTCTGTCTCTTATCTCTCAGCAGAAAGCATCACTGTAATAAGATATTCCACATGTATCTAATATATGTTGCCTTTATGTCTCCTGCCACTATTTTACCAAAAGAAGGATTCTTGTCAAAAGTGTATAAGGCTTGATTCTTGTTTTGTCTGACAGGGACAAATGATGGTCTTCCCTTTTGCCTCTGGCTTTAAAAATAAGTGGTCCCCTTGAAAGTGAAGCAAACTATCTTGAAGGAAATAGCTTTGTATGCTGATGTGTTTTAAGTCATTGAAGTTATTTGGTTGAGGACCTACTGTATCTACAGATCAGAGGTGTTGAAGAACTAAACGTAAATGAAAACAAAGGACAACTGGCACACGAAACACAAAACTGCCATAACTCAACTGTACGCTATCCACTCTGCATCAAACTTCACATGTACAATTAACCCATAAAGACCCAGAGGGACATTTGTGCCCATTACTAAATAATTTCTCTCTCTATTTAACCTTTCCTAAGTAATTTATCATCATTTATTATATTATCCTCTGAATTTAGCCTTTTTTGCTGTTAAAATCATCTATTTTCCTATGTTTATCTGACTGATCATGTAGATGTTCATAAAAGCTAAAAGTGAAGTCAAGGGTTATTATATTAAAACATTACAAAACTGAAGAAAATGGGACTTTTTCAGTAAAATATATCATTAATCGAACATAAAATAAGTGTCTCCATCCACTGTCATTGATTCAACTCCATGGGTTTTACTGGTGATTCAATGTTGTAGAAGATGACGGTGTTTCCATGGTAACTACGGAGCCTCTGAATGTCCAAATGGATCATATCTGATGACCATGAAAAGGTGAGAAACTGCATTTTGCACCAATTATTTACACGCATTAATAGGATTAGTAGATGAAGAGTTTATAACAGTTGATGCTTTTGGTTGACGGTGGATGTTTGAGTCTTTATGGGTTAAAAACCCCACCCTGAACACAATAACAAAGTATTTAAGCCATAAAAACCCAAACATCCACCGGTGACCAAAACCATCAACTGATCTAATCTGTTTAATACCTGAGGATCCAATAAGTCCATCAATCCATGTAAATAACTGATATAAAATGCAGTTTGTCATCTTTTCCTGTTCATCAGATATGACCCATTTGGACGTTCAGAGGCTCCGTAGTTACCGTGGAAACACCGTCATCTTCTACAACATTGATTCACCAGTAAAATCCATGGAGTTTGAGAAACAACAGTGGATGGAGACACTTGGTTTATGTTCAGTTATTGATAGATGAGCTGAAAAAGTCATTTTTTTCTGCAGTTTTCTCTGTTTTTGATACAATAACCCTCAACTTTACTCTTAGCTTTTATGAACACCGACATAATTAGTCAATTGAATGCAGGAAAATACCCGATTGCCACTGAAAAAACACAAAATACAGAAGATAATATTACAATAAATGGTGATAAAATACTTAAGGAAAGTTCAATACGGAGAAAAATTCATTTGGGAACTGCCACAAAAGTAACACTGGGTCTTTAGGGGTTAATGTTGGTCACAGCAAAACCTAAAGACAAAAGGAAGTTAGCTTCAATGTACAAATACCTTCCAATTGATAAAATGTACAGTGTTCTGTACACATGATGCACAATGACAGCTGATCGGTGGATGTTTAATATCACATAATGAACAGTGGAAATTATTCGTAACTCAGCCGTGTCACATGTTCAACCAGCCCCTAAGACATATACATGCTCTCATACATGGCCCTCCATGAGTTGGTACCTGGGGGTACCATGGCCCGATTATTACTGATTGTACCTTTAATTAACATTTTAGTCCTGTTTTATGCAGGAGATATTTACCATATCAGACTGACCAATCAGGCCGGTGGAAGACGATCCAGGCTCCCCCAGTTTTTCCATCTCAACCATCTGCTCCTGTTGTCTTCCTCATCTTGCTAGAAGGCTAGTTTGATTTGTTTAAAGGTTTGTTCACTATCTTACTTGCTCCTCACAAATGGACACCCAACCATGGAGAGAAAAGAATAAAAACAGCAGTCTCAAAAGAAAGAGGAAAAAAAAAGTCAGAAAGCATTGCCCTTATTGTCTCATTTCTCATGTCTGTCTCATTTTTCATGTCTGTCTCTATGCTGTTACACAGCCACAGGGATTTCCAAGAAACTTCTTTGTGTGTGTTTACTGTTGGTAATCTGAGGTGTTGAAAGTTTTAAGAAAAAGGGAAACAGATTGCACTCCTTGCCCAAACTGATATTGTTCTTTTGGTCTGACCGTAAATAAACCTGTCAGGATGTGATGAGATGCTCTGATGAATGAAAATAATGGACAAACTTTTAAGTACTTCTTCTGCCGGGTCTGTTTTGGGTTTTTTTTTGTTTGTTTGTTTGTTTGTGTTTTTTCTCTCCGGGGTCATTATTATCGTTTTTCTGTGGCTGCAATAAAAGAGAGAAAAAAGGCATGATGAGGTCAAACTGGCCCAGCAGTCATCAGTGTGGCCTCACAGTGAGAGGCCACTGTCCAGCTGAGACATTTCTGTTTTTAGTTTGCCTGTTTTCGATGTTTCTGCATGGGTCTGTTTGTTCTGTCCGTGCATAAAGACAGGTTTGTAGATTAGTGGCTCAAAACTTCACTGTAAAACAGATTCAAATGATTGTACTTTGTTTAATAAAGTCCATTTGGCTGGTTTTATATTTCTTTGCAAATGTAATTCACTGTGATGCTCAGAGGGGAGATTGATGGCAGCTTTTCCAGGTTTGGTGTTTTTATTTGCCTTTAGCCGCTCTATGATGGGATGCTGTGAGTGAGTCGATACACGTTAAATAATGATGATACATGATGACTTTGACCATTATGTTTGCTTTTATTGGCTTCTTGCGTGACATGCACTTTAGTGGCTGATTGAATGTTCAAGCGCTTAAAAACCTGTTTGTAACTTTCAACTGGATGAAGCAGATGTAGATATTCAGAAAACCACCCAGAGAGTGATTTACGCTCCAGGTGGTTTAAAAGAAACATTTGGAAATAGTTAACATTTTTGACAGTGGAAAATGGAACCAGAAGATCAACTTGTATGTAAGCCATTCCATAAATGTGGCGACGAACGTAAATGTCATGTTGTTTTACAGATATATTGATCGTTATTATATAGTACCCTTCTATCCTGTATTAAATTTAAAAAATTGATATGGTTTTCTGGCATTTCCACACATACCGCACCATGTTTCTTTTAAAACTCTTCTTCTTTGCTTGTTGTAATGTCTGCCAACATCCGTTTTTTTAATTCACCTGACTGTAGTTGTGAAAAAAGGTCTTTCCATAATAATACAATAATAATAATATACCAATTTCGCAACGCCCGAAAAACCACCTCTTGCCAGCGCAAAAACTTTTAATCAAAAACGAGACTTTTGTCAAAATTGTCGTTTTTCCTTTAGGTGAATTTTTATGTGCAAGTTATATTTGTAGTATCTGAGGGTCAGTGGAAAAGCCACTTGTGTTATGCCATGTTCCTTCTAATGTGGACATTTATCTAAACCGCTGTTTTCCAAGGATTTCTCCCCAAAACCAATATGACTGGTCTGGTCTGTCTCCCAAAGACCTTTATCTCCTGCAGACTGTAGACTGACCTGTAGACCTACTGTAGAAGACCTACATCAGCTGGATGGAGTGTGTATTCATTACACAAAGCAACAACACACACTAAATCAGTCTGTATTTTCCCTGCCCACACTGACACACATGAACCTGAGGTTTTTGTTTGTTTTTTAAACAATCTAAAAAGGGTTTTAGGGACCCAACCATAGAGAAAAATATCCATTGTGGAAAATGTCTGCATTAGTGTGGATGGGGCATTAGATCCTTTCACCAGCGAGAGTTAACTGATAATTCAACAAGGGGCCAAAGTATCGTTGCTATAGTTATAATCCTTTGATATACCATATTTCATGGACCATCTTGGATAACTCTTTATATATACTATATCCATGGTGTCCAAGTTTTACTAAATAACACTTCCAAGCTAATTTAAAAAAAGTATGTTTTCTGGATGTTATGAAAACAACCATATCTGTTTTTACTTCCCACAATGAAAGAAGATATTTCTGGCATTTAAGCCAAGAAGTCTAACGGGGATGTTAATAACATCAAGCGCGCTTTAATCTTGTGCGTACACAGGCTGTACCTGTGTGCGTATATAAGCTGCATGTACAGTACCTCATCTGAATATCACATATCCCATGGAGAGCCTGTGTTTCCACTGTGCTGTCTGTTTGTTAGCAGACCCCCTTGGGAGCCTGGGTCACTGTGTTCTATTACTGCGCAGTATGCATGAAGCAAAACAAACTACGGCAATAGACAAAGCAAACGGTACCTCAGCACCCTGCTGCCATTTAAAGCACCGTAGGGGGTCTGTACTGCGTGTGTGTATGTTCAGGGGTATTTGGATAACAGATCTTTGCAGACAAATTTTCATAATAATTTGATGAAGTTAGGGAGTGTGCGTGCGTGGTTCAGTGTTGAGGTATATGAGAAAATAGTGTTTGTGTGTAGATGTGTGCATATTTGTACACGCTGCAGATGTGCCACGGCCAATGATTCATTGTCCTTCGGCAGCCGACTAGATCAGACTCTGTCCGCCAGCTCCATTCTGTCCCAATAACACCCTTGTCTACCGCTGATAATTATCTGCACGGCTGCTCTCCTCTCGTCTGAATGGGAAAGACAAAGAGCAAGTTTGTAAAAGAGCCTGAAAACTTAGTTAAGGACTAAAAGAGGGAGAGCGACAGTGGAGTTGGGGATGGGGTGGTGAAGGTGGTGGTTGGGAGGGGGATCAGGGGGAGGGGGCAGACGGCGGAGCAGACAGACGAAAGGAGAGGAAGGAGAAATGATGATGATGAGTGTGGATAGGCAGGGAGAATTGAATCTTTTAATCTCCCAAAGTGGGAAGAAAGCGACCTGAGGCATTTGTGATTGGATTTCCTTTAAGTCCACAAGTAGGTCAATAGAGCTAGCATTGCTCATTAGCAAAGAGGGAGGAGAGTGAGGGAAAAGTTTGGTGTCGATACTCTGAGCATCATCCATTTGCCCTTTCCTCAAGAGGAGCCGGAGGAAGGCAGGGATGGGGAGAGGAGAGTTCTGGGAAGTTTTGCGGTGTGAATTCGTTGACTCGAGGAGGAGGCCGGCCACAAATACAAAGAAGCAGAGGAGACCTGGGTAAGACCTGTCAGGTGGCGTCCAAACCACTAAACCATGGGCCGTGCTGTAGAAGCGAAGCTCCCAGGGCACATACATCCAGAAATGACAATGAATAAATAAATAAAAGGAAGGGAACCAGGTTAAATCATTTTGTTTATCAACCTTTAAATGAACTGCCTCCTACACTGGGGTGTGAATGAAAGCATTAGTCACTGGTTTTAGCATTTGGCTGAATAATAAACAAATACTAAAAGCCCGGGATATTTCTCCAAACTCAGATTCCTTTCTGAACAATTAGATCTCTGCTTTTAAAGCTCAATTAGCAAAATCTAACACCAAAAGCAAGTAGAGAATTTGGGAAACAAGGGTATGTGCTGTGGGAAGCAATAACAGTATAAGCAAAAGGTTAAGTTGAGTGAAGCACAGTTTGTATGGAAATGTCAGGATGTTTTTAAGACATTTATTGTGCCTTTATTGTGAGCACTGCTTTGTAAATTGTTGAAGAACTTTTCCCGAGTATTCTTCTAATATATTTTAAAGGTCTGTTTACACTAGCTAAGACACAATGATGAAAAAATAATATCTACGAATTTTTACTTACAGTAAACATAGTGTAAAATAAAATAACTCGTCTTTATAAAGGAAATATGAAAAAGAACTACCTTTACAAAAATGTTTTATAAAGGATTACGGAGTAGAGTTATTGTGTGCAGATGGATTTCCACACACTCTGGGTGACTGACGAACACCTGATTTTTGTTAGTGAGTGACTTCTATAATATAATGTAGGTTCAGAAACACCAAAAACTATTAGCAATGACTTTCAGTTTAATTTCCAAGTGTAATTTAAGTTTTAATGAACTTCCTGATATGTATTTTGAATTCTGTGGTATGGTACTGGAGATTCACTGCACAATTAATTCCACAAACTAATCAACTAAATATTTGTTAAGCTATAATGTTGACTTATACATTATACATAATTGCTTCTTGGTATACCGTATTATTTAACCAGGTTGAAGACATCTAACTTTCAGGATTTGCTAACTTGTTTATTCCCAGTGATGACTGAAGTAAACACAAACTAACATAACTAGAGAAAACCTGGTCCTCAGCAACTTCACAGTCTAAGACATGGTCTCAACAGCACAAGGGCTTTTTAGATTAAGTTTTGTAATCACCATTCATTTTATTTTCATTTGGTTCGTCGATGCTGAATGAGACACTTGACTTTAAAATGACATATGCATTATTACAATTTCAAGACAAATTTCCAAAGACTTTCAAATGCAATCATGCCAGTTGAAATAATTGAATTCAAGTGAAGGATATTTACAAAGTAGGAAAGTGGCTCATCTGTACAACAGTGTTTGTATATAGTGAAATTTAAGTAAATGTGTGAATGAGTGCCAAATGCTTTAAATACATTGTTATACACAGAGGGACTTAAAGCACACACTGCTTTACCAAACTTTACAATCCCAAGTTCCAACTCCAAAGTATAAAATGTCTACACCCACCAGTTTAATGCCAGCTGACAACGGATCAGCGGCGATGACGCCATCAGAAAGTTACATCATGTCAGCAGGCGCCTCAGAGGAAACAACGTCTCATTCCTGCACAAAAAAGATTTACTTGTTCTTCCTCTCTCTAGATCTATTCTTTGTGTCTCTCCTCAAGTCTCTAGTGGCAAGCAGTAAAATACAGAGGAAAGGAGATGAGTGAGGGACACCGGGGCACTGATAAGGAGGGAGTAAACATCACAAATTCATGGGGCCCAGCATTTGTGGGGGCCCCATAAAGCAGGGTCCAATGGATACAGGTTAGAATTCTGTGTAAGATCAGAGAGGCATAGAAGTTGGGAATTGGACAATGAAAGCAGGTTAGTTTCAGTTTTGTTTTCACGTGTAAGTGATGTTATGTTTGGATGCCAACCCCCTCCCCCAACAGATCAACAACATACTGAATTTTATGAAAGGGCCCCACAATGTTTAACTTTCATGGGGCCCACAATGGATGGACACATGGATGAAACCAAGAGAATCAGGATGTTCTTAGTATGAATTCCACAGAGACACGTCTTTCCATTTACTGAGCAGCTGATGACGAGATGAGGCTGTACGAGATATGAGTATTAATCACTAGTGCTGCCGTGATTAGTCGACTTAGTTTGACATAATCGACCATGAAAATTAGTTGACCGGAAATTTTTTTTTGTCGATGTGTCCTATTTATTTTTGGTCTCCCTCTCGTCTCAAACGCAGTAGGAATGAGATTTTCCCTGTGACTACTGCCAGAGACAAGCCACAGATATGGCTGTGGCTTCATGCTACAGGTATATGACAGGTGCCACGGGTAAGCGGTGATGTCACAGGTCTGCCACGATGGATCACGATGTCATGGTGCCAAGGGTTTGCTGCAGCATCTGGGTAATCCACACCCCCCTGGTTTGCTAAAATGGGCAGAACAAAATAACAAACAATTATTTTTTTCAGTTATTCGTTTAGATTAGTCGACTAATCAAAAAAATTTCCTTTAGTGCAGCACCATTAACCACCACACCCTCGCATCTATATCCCATTTATAGGAGTGATATTTTACTTTTTGAAATGGAATTATGCCTTTTAAAACATTTCCCTGTGGTCTGCATAAACTGCAAATGCTCTGTTTGGGTCTGAATTCTTCATTATTTTAACTCCACAGGTCCATCTTCAACCCTATTTCTGACTAATGACATGAGAAAGGTTATTTGAGCACTGGTCCTTTAAATACAATTGAGCCACTTCACACCCCACTCCCTCCAGGTTGTTGATCGTGCTTCCTGTCCAGTTCAGCCACTTGTGTTCATTATTAATACGACCAACAACTGAACATTTTAGGTAATCAGCACCAAGTTTGAGCATATTTTAAGTATGGACTACAGCTGCTGCTTTGGATAAACACTTATGGCGTACTTGGAGAAATGCTCGTCGGAAGTCTTGACCTTATATATGCAAATGTTGTGACATAACTCGTTAGAAAACATAATAACAAATTAAGCAGAAATTGAAACTGGTTGTAGAAATTCCCCCGAATGAATATAAAGCTTTGCAGCACCTGGAGGGTTCTGTTTCTAACTTTTTCAACTGTCATGATCGAACCAAAGACTAATAAAAGTGGGTTTAGCTAAATATGACCCCTTTAAGAAGCAGCACTTGTGTGGATAAGGTGAGGGACAGGAGTATTCAGTGGATTGCGATCTTCAGTGCCACCACTATATGTCACTAAATATCACACATGAAACCTTCCAAACTGTGATCACATGTTTGTCCAGTCTGATGAATAGAATCCCTGGAGAACATTTTAAAGATTCAGTGTTTTCATGGTCAAAGGCCAAGGACACTGTAACCACACAAACATGCCAAAATAGTGGACCTTATTAAACCCACAATTCATGTTTGTAGTGACACAATTAGATTGTTTTTCATACTGAGTATATTTATATTAGAATTAAATTATGCTGAATATACTTAGCTCAGCCTACAAAAAGTCCTTCACCTGGATTTAACTCAGCAAATATATAATTACTGCAGTGATTCATATGTTTGAGCTGCAACTAGTTCTTTAACCCTAATTGATGCAGTGAATAGCTTCTCATTTCTTAAACAACCTTCAGTTTAGAAAGCATCAAGATTAAACAATGCAAGGATTAATGAGGCTCTAATTGTGAAGGAGTAGTTCAAGGGGCATGAGACATCATTTTCACACATGGATGGGCCTCCAGAGTCCAGATCAGAACCAAACTGAGAATCTTTGGGATGGGATGGAGACAACCCCCCCCCCCCCAAAAAAAAGCTCTTTCTCTGCCTTCACCGTGTCTCTTTAACCCTAACTGGTCAAAGCAGATGATCGTCCTCCAAGAGTCGTGGTCTGTTCCAGGTTTTTCCTCGCCACTGTCATCGAGTGTTTGCTCCTGGAGAATTCTGTTGGGCGTCTGGAAATTAGCTTCAGAGTTTGGTTTAGACCAGCTCCAAATGTAAAGGGTCATGAGATAACCTTTGTTTCCAGCCAGCATGTCCATGTGGGCCCCTGAAGGCTTACATCTGGGCTGTATATAAGGATGCCATGTGGGTTTGTCCACAGTTTCCGTGGTGGCCCCACATGTGTTTGCTCATGTCAGAATCAGAATCTCACTACTGTCATTATACCAAGTACAACAAAATTGAGGTGGAGCTCTCTGGTTCAGTGCAAGAATTAACAGACAGACAACAAATATCAGTAAAACAACAACAAATATCAGTAAAAAGCACAGTTATTTACATTAAAAAATAAAAAGTACTATTAGTAAATATAAGTAAGATATTTGTAAAACATTAATTTAAGTTGTGCAAATGATATGAAAGATAAATATCATGGGATAAATAGTGTGGGGAAAAAAAAGATCTTGGATTCTGATTCTGATATGAGCAAACACATATGGGGTCACCATGGAAACTGTGGACAAACCGACATGGGACCCTTATATGCAGCCCAAATGTAACTCTTCTGGGGCCCACATGGACATGCTGACTGGGTTACGATGTAGAACTATATAAATAAATTTGACTGATTGATTGAAATAAATGTTATGACATTTATTGTCAAATTGCATGAAGACTACATAGTGTAAACAATGTGCCACTCAATGCTTCTTGTGACCATAGCAAAAGGTAAGCAAGTGAAATACTTGGTTTGGGACTTTTTTGGGGGGGGCTAGACTGTGTGGACCATTGTCGATCGATGACGTTTGAAACTGTTGTCGACTTGAAATTAAAGTTACAGAGTTTAAAGGTTAACTTGCTTCATTATCCCTGTAGGGAAAGTCTGTCTCTGCATTTTACCCATCCTAACACACACACACACACACACACACACACACACACACACACACACACACACACACACACA